>JAWZYV010014465.1:0-83757 GCA_038373885.1 Cheiracanthium punctorium | reverse complement strand
GAAGATTCGAAAAACTTAACGAATCTCAACGATAGTATACAATCACCGAAACAGAGCGAAACACTGAATCAGTAAAGATTCGTTCAGGGGCGGCCCTAGGGCCGGACAAACCGGACTCCTGTCCGGGGCGGCAAATTTTAGGGGCGGCATTTTGGCTCGAATATGAAAAATACATTTCGTATTAGTAAAAGAATTGTTAAAAAATATTCCGAAGAATATCATTCTATATAACTTTACTAGCTGATGTACCCATCCGTCATTCATGGGTTTTTACTAACCGCATAAAATTTCGTTTGCATTGTAGTAGTACAAAAAATGGAATTAACATACTGGCAGAAATATGGAAGGCAAAATTATAACTCTTGTGTATTGCTCAAAGATTACAGGTTAGAGAGTAAGGAATTACTGAGACAAACTGTCAATAGAGAAAATATTTTACATTCAAAATTAACGTTTTCTTTTAGTGGATGAGCTTCCTACATCAAGAAGTCATTTAAAGTTGCAAAAGAAGATGCTAGTAATGAATATTAAACGGAAAAGAGAATATCTGGAAAATTCTTTGTAATAGCAAGTAGCCGATATTTAACACTGCAACAACGTCCGGTTGAATTATATTTTTGTGATTTTACTTGATGCGCGAAACACTTTATCAAAGTTTACGTCATACCTCAAAAATAATTCAAATTTGTAGAAAATTAAAAACCTGAAATTTTAATTTACTAACCGCCGATTATTTAACAAAATTTCATTTCATTCCCTTTTGCCTGACCACTAGTTGTTTTCACGAATTGGTCACAAATTTTCTGAAAATAATATATATATATATAGTTATAATTTCCGTTCCATTATATTATCACAATAATTCTTGCACTTTATTAGGCTTCAAAATCTGGTTTCTAATTCTTGCTAATAGCTGTTATATTTTTATGCGAGATATGTCTTATTTGTAGTATGTTTTGTGTTTTACTTGTTATATATATATATATATATATATATATATATATATATATATATAACAGTGGAACCCCGATCTATCGTTCCCGCATTCATCGTTTTCCCGTATTGATCGTTTTATTTCTATGGTCCCTGCACAAATTGTATTTACATAGTGTTAAAGAAACCCGCACTTATCGTTCGTCAAAAAGTGACTTTCCCGCGTTCATCGTTGTAAAATTTTTCACCTGACCAAAATGAATTGGAAGATTAAGTGTATCCATATGGCATACAAACTTAATTGCTTCTTGGTATGATTTCTTGGTTTGATGATAATCAGATGAACAGTGGTGGCATGTAGCAGAGGGTATGGATACTGTGAAATTTAATGATTATATTTCCATTAATCAAGACGTTGCGGCATGCGGTATCCTAAACATCGAAGAAATGCGTGATCATGCAAAAAAATGAAAATAATGGCGACGCAGAGTATATTGTTCATGCCGATGAGGCTGAGCCACACTAGTACGAAGCATCTCTGAAGAAATAACGGTATTTTAAACTTTATAGACTTTTTTATACAAACATATAATCGCAGAAAAGGACCAGAAAAGTATTGTAAATCTTGAAGATTTGCTGTTTAACTTAAAAAATGCTGAAAAACTTAACATAAAATTACTGATTTTTAAAAATAAATATCACTTATAATTTTCATCTTCGATTTATTCTTTTTACAATTTTGTAAGAATTAGTACTTGTTGGTGTACAGTCGTTGCGTGTATGTATAAGCATTGTTTTCTTCGTATTTTGACTTTGACCCGCATTTGTCGTTTTTTCCGCATTCATCGTTTTTTTCTACCCTCCCCATGAAAAACGATGGATCGAGGTTCTACTGTATATATATATATATATATATATCAATGTTATTTAAAAACTATCTCATCGATAGTAACTGAATTTTGTTCTATTAACTTTAGAAATTTTAATATTATGCCTGTAAAATTTTTGCACATTTTTCTCAAAAAAAAAAAAAAATAATAATTAAAAACAAGAAATCGATGTAATTTGTTTCTCTCGAACACCCACCTATTGTATTGCCTCCAGACGCCTTAAAGTGACACCCTCTCCCTCTCTCCCCGCCCCCTAAAAAAGAAAAAATGCAATGCAACTTTTGCAAACCCTTTCAATTTATTCAAATCTTTTAAAAATTTCGATGATGCTTTGTTACCCATCATATATGGCCTAATTTCATTCTGTTCTCTTAATCCGTTTTTGATAGATGCCAGAACAAACTTTTAAAGCGATTTTTATAAAATCCCAAAGTCTATGAATTATTTAAAACAATTTTGGTATCTATTGTTTCAATTAACTTACCATTCAATATAATTCCAAATTTCATTCTATTCCATTGAGCCATTTTTTAACAATGGGCGAACTTACATTTACACAGTTTTCAAACAACAGTTTTAAATCTCAAAACTTTTAAACTAATTAGAAATATTTTAGCAACTGCAGTTTAAATTAAGTTGCCACTTTTGGTGTTGCTATAAATTTCATTTCAATCACTTCAGTTTCATGGGCGTAGCCAGCGGGGGACACCTGCCCCCCCTAGTCATAGGGCCTGATTATGACAAACCGGGGAGGAGCAGTTGGACTCCATGGTCTCCTTGTCTTGCCCCCCCCCCCTAATGAAAATCCTGGCTACGCCCTTGTTCCGTTGTTTATATGTGATGTGCAAACAAATATTTACACATTTTGCATAGATTTTTCACAAGATTTCCTGTTGGATTCAAATTACAGTTTGTTAATGAAATTCAACACGTCAAATACTATCCCATATTTCTAGATTTCATTCCTGATGCCATAAAAATTGAACAGATCGCATTCTTGGTAAGGTATAAAGGTATTCACAAATCTCATTACAATGAGGCTAGGATTATTTAACTCTCTCAAGCAGTTCGTGTTCCTATGCCCTAATTATTATTTGGTACAAAATCTTCAATTGCGTGAATCCATTAAGAAAGGTATTGCAATCAAAAGACAATGATTTACCATCTGCTCTAGAACTCTTAAGAAACTGAAAAGATTTTTTGAAAGTATCTTCGATTGGATGTGATTTTAAATGAAATGTTCTGTTATGCAAGAGATCTGAACGACGAGATAGTATTCTTTCTAACACTGAGTTTAAGCAGCCACGTAACATATTAATTTTGATTGCGAATCACGATATGATCTGGTGAAAGATCCTAAATTAAAATTTAAGACAATTTTATTTTTTTACAGTAAACAAAGCGATTAAGACCTTAGAGTTCCGATGTAATTTAATAAGTACCCAATGTAATTATTTTAAATTTTTGCACGGAATAAATGAGTTAAAAGACACTCCTAAAAAGTGCTAATTGAACATTGTAACACAGAGTAACAGTGTTAACACTGTTTATAGTGTAAACAATTGTAGTTAATACTGACCGACGGGAAATCGGGGAATATAAACGCGCTTGATCTAGTAAATGAAATAGTGTCAGTTACGGCCTTATTAGGCAAAAAAGAAAGCCCAATTGAAATTTTAAAGCTAATTTCAACTATAGATTTTACACCACATTTTGCTATTGCTTCGAGAATTTCGCTTTCTTTGCCGATAATTGTGGCAAGTGCAGAGATGAGTTTCTCAAAATTAAAGTTAAGTAAAAATTTCTTATGTTCCACAACTCTTCTAGATAGGTTAAATAATTTAACTATATTAGCTATCGAACATGAATTAGTTGAAAAATTGATTTAAGAGAAAAAGTCAGGAATTTTGCCGAATTAAAAGTCAGAAAAAAACTCTTTGTTTTTCTCTCTTTCTTTTGGTTTTTTGCTTAATGTGAGGCTTTTAATTTTAATAAATATGGTTTTTCTTATGCTGCGTTCTGTTTAAAGAGCAATTCCAGTTTTATAGGAATGAAAACAGTATCTATGAGCAATTTATTTCTTTTAATAGTAATTTTACTGTGGGGGGGCGGCATTTTATATTTTTGTCCGGGGCGGCAAAACTGTTAGGGCCGGCCCTGATTCGTTGCTGCACCAACTCAGTGACCAACTCACCCACACCCACTCATTTACTGTTTCAAATCATCTATCGACTCAGAGTCGTAAAGAGTCGAAAAGAGCCGAAAGGAGTCGTAAAGAGTCGAAAAGAGTTGAAAGAGTAAGGGAAAATCCCTGGGAACGGCAAAGGGAAAATAAGTTTTTCTTCCCTTCGCACTTGGAATGTATTTCCCTTGAGGGCTTGAGATTCGAATCAGTAGAGAGTGAGTGTAAAGACTGAGCCACTCAGTACCAAGATTCGAATCACTGATTCGACTCATCGAATCATTGGCCATCTCTATTGTTTACATATCCTTATTTGAACCCCTGTCGTGTAAGATGATAAAAAAACAGTGAGATTTACCTAATTTTTAATTAAAGATGTTCAGAATAAGAAATGATTTTGTTTTGTTTATAAAAGTTATTTATGCTGTTGTAATTTTATTCACTTTAATATATTATATTTTAAAAGAATAAAAAATTGATTTAAAAACTTCTATAATAGCTATTGTTTACTTTGATTTCATGTTCTAATCTACGTTTGCTTAAACTGCAAGCGTATTAATCAAATTGTTGCAATCTTATTTTTTTAATTATTATTATCTATTTTTAATATGCATCGTTCAAATACTAAACGTTTATAATCCGTTACCTTGCCAACCATTTATCAAGTAAAATCCTGCTTTTAACGAAAAAATATTTATCGATATTTTATTGTGTAAACGTCATTACTAATTATATTAGGTGAGAAATCTTGATATGAATTGTACACTGGATGTAACAAGCATACTTTTGGTTTACTTTTTGAATACTCTTACTGAGCTTAACTAGCAGTGAAAATTGTCTTTTCATTTAGTCTATCTTTCCCTTAATTTAAATTTAATCTAATATTTTAAACAATTGTCAATCTTAATTGTGTAGCGACAAAATTTGTACTGTTTTTTTCTTTTCCCATTAAATTAAAGTTGCTATTGTTGTTTCTGTTTATTTTATTGTAAAATAGTTTGTATTTAAATATGTGCAATCAATTAATATTTAGAAAAATAAAGCCTTATAATCAGCAAAAAATCCTTACATTGTTTACATCCATCAGTGTTATTTTATTGTTAAGAAGATAGGAGCATTATGTGTTTTATAAGAAAGTGCTTACTCTTAACATTTAAATTACGAAATTTTTTCTAATTCTATTTAGTACATTGTACACTTTATTGTACATTGATAATTAAAGGTTCTGATCTTAATTTTATTTATGTAAATGACTGAAATTACTATGTTATTGCTGTTGTTTTAAGCCTTTTCAGTTTAGGTATTTAGATTAAACCAAAAATAAACTTAATGTTTGCTTCTAGAACATGTTTAGCCATACTTTAGTTTGGAAATTTTTGAAAAACTGCCGAACATTATTTATATAATTAAATTATATGTACAATTATTATATATACATATACATTAAATTTCTAAATTTGTATCATGTAAAAAAAAAAATGGTATTAAACCAATTATTCTTAATGAGCACAACTTATGTGTTAGCATAATTGTTATTTTTAATATAATCAATTTTAATTATACATTTAGTTATGCCAAATGTAAATATACTGCATAAGTTATCATATTGTTCTATTTCTTTTATGGATTAGTTTTTGACAGTTTAAACTAGTTTTTGATGCTTGTCATGTCAAAAACCCAACCCAAGCTTTTTGTATATATGTGTTTATGTCATAAGCGCACCCACGGAGGGGGCTATGGGGGCTAAAGCCCCTCTAAACCTGGAGCATTAGATGCAAAAAGCTTTAAAAATTGAAATTTGTCTCTAATGAGTTAAAATACTTTATTTTAAAAATTGTCCTCAAATTATTTCTAATGTTTTTGTGGGGGAGGGGATTAATTAAAAGTGGGAATGATGGTTTTTAAATAAATACTTACAGTTAATGTGTGAAATAAAGTTAAACTTGGGCACAATGCCTCTTAAAAGTTGAATAATTATTTATGACTCTAATAAGTTATGTTGATAGTGGGCTTGTGTTGTATGGGCAAGCTCTCATGCTTTAACGTTATAAGCAGTGGTATATACAAAGGGGGGAGTCAAACCCTCCCCCTTGTCAAAGTTTTTTTTAACAAAATGTCCATAAATTTTGAGTTTTTAGCTTAAATGTTATGCATTTTAACACAAAGTTATGTCTACAACCATGGGTGCCTGGATGGAGGTGCACTTGCACCCCCCTCCCCCTTGAGTTTCAAAAAAGTATAATTAACCTGAAAATATAAGTAATTTGTTTTACCCTTAGTGCAGTAAAAAAAAAAGAGCCTGAATGTGTGTGTGATATTTTGTATTCTACGGATAACTGTCGCATTAAATTTAGTCTGTGTTTAGACCTGTGTTTGTGGCTTAATATTTTCTACCATTGTACATAAATTTTAAAATTTTTAGAAGTCATCCACATTTTTATTTTGGGATAATGTTGGCGCGCGCACATGAGTCCTCATAATGCATTGACTAACGCTTACAGTCGTAGTAGTGTTAAATGCCTCACGGCATGTGCCCACAATTAGAACAAAATATTTTGAAATAGTCACAATAATATTATAGGTAGGCGGGACCGGGCTTGTCTCAAACTATCGAAATCATTCCATTAACAAACAGATAAACGGAAATAAAGCAATTTTTGTGATTTGAGTGCATATTTAAATGGAAAATGTAGTTACATATTATCACATTACTGATTAGAGCAGGTTAATAATATTGGAAAATAATAGTCAATTGTTTTGTGTTGACTCGTTTCTGTACAGCAATATCGCACTATTGCCAGAGCAGCATGTCAACACTGCACAAAATGTCTATGAGGACATCTACAGAAAAAAATAGACCCGCCTTTTTTGGGAGATGGATTTCTGATAGGGCTTCCGGGTGCAGCAAGTATTTGAAATTTTGTCCCGCAATTAAAAAAAATTGCCTGTTTTATATATGTTGGTCATTATTTGGGAGCTAAACTGATTTTTTCACTAAGATGTATGGAAAAGTAGAACAATCAAGACTCGAACTATCGACACTCTACTGTGAATATGATAAAATGCAATTATTTTAGGACTTAACGCTTAAAGTTTAACATTTCTTTTTAACATTATAGAGTTAATTTTTCAGAGATTTAAACTCAAAAAGTATTAGATGAAAATTTGTATTTTGAGTTTTTTGACATGGGCATTTTTCAAATATTAAGTGAAGGCATCACTGCGTCACTTTTGAAACTTGGGCTCTATTTTAATATTTGGATGTCCTTGCCAAGTGCACTTAAGACAAACCTGCACATGGGGTATCTGTCATGGAGGGGGGGGGTTGCCTTGGGCAGAAGACTGTCTAAGGGGTTCTAACGCGTATTCACATAACATGTAGAGAAAACCGCTAAAACTCAAAACCTTTAGATTGACAACTGCGCAGCAGGCCAGAACTATTGACCTTCGCATTTCAGCCATCTACCATTTTCAGCACTGTACATGGCGGGGACCCCTAAGCCAAAAAATTGCTATATACATCAATGCTAGAGAAAATACATTTCGCTTCAGTTTTTCTGGAAAAATTTGTGTGTTCAAATATAAAACAATGTTATCAAAATAGCATATAATTTAAATAATTAATTATTAATATACTTAAATTGAGGTATTATTAATTAGGCCAAATTAATAGTTTAAGATTTTGTACTTTTCAGCTGCGACAAAATAACTATGACAATGTTTATTTTACATATTGATGCTACATTTTCCAGTCAAGATTCTTCTTCCTTCAAATGCTAAATAGTCTAATTTTTTATATGTATGTATACAGGGTGCCCTGAAGGTAGTTAAAATACATACAAAGAAGCATTTTTCTGCATTGCAACGTTTGGTCGCAAATGAAAAATGTAGATAGTTTCAGCAGGATATGGCTCCAACCTATTTCGTAAATATAATGTGCGTAATTACCCCATTATCATCTTTGACATCAGGTCAATTGGACAAGTTGAACTAGTCACTTGGCCAGCACCTTCATGAGATTAATCAAGTATCAAATTTTGCTTTTGGGGACACCTCAAGGCACTCGTTTACGAGACTCCAGTTGACACAGATGAGGGTCTCATTGCAAAGCTTTAGTAACTGCTGCAACCATTTGTGGAATAGCTGGCATCTCCGAAAGAGTACACCAATCACTTTCTAGACGCTACCAGCACATTGAGCATTTGCAGTAGAGCTTTTTCATTTGCTATATTTCCATTTACACTTTTTATTTCTAACCCCACACTGCTAATCTTCTATACAAAAAATGCTTCTTTATATGCATTTTAGTCTTAAATTTTGGCCTATGAATTCAGGAACATCCTGAATTCATAGGCCAGTTTATCTCTCACCCGCTTTATTGAAAATTGTTCCAAAAATGCGACATAAAAGTTGTTGATTATTTTACATATATTTAATACTATTAGTTCACAAAAGCTTTAATCTACTGTTACAATATTTCGTAAGCTGTAGAATATGCATCACATGTATTTTTGTATAAATAGGTTACAATCATAAAAATTTCAACAGCTTAAGAAAATTGTTGAGTATTGAATTGTTTATTTTTTTTATTGTGATGTCTTATCTTCCTGAATTCTGTATCCCTCAATAAACATTTATCTACTTAACTGTAACTGTGCTCGCACACATATACTTTTTACTTCTATACTTTTTTCCTTCTTGGTGTTACCTATTGTTATGTGATGTGCCTGTTTCTTCTTTTCTAATTTAATAAAGTAAGTGTTATGTTAAAATTCCACACTTACTATGTTTGTACCATAACTCTGCTAACATTTCTAAAAGGTTATGGACATCAGATGGATTAATTTATTTATTTGCCGATTTTTAACGTTCGTTTCAAGGCTGCATCTGCATCATTCATCCTCAAAATGGCAGCTGTAACTTGGTGAATTGAAATGCTGAATAAAAATAATTACAAAACATAGAAACATAAAATATGGACTCATAAAATTAAGGATGCTTCAAGAATAACTTGTAAAAGGTGTAAACGCACTGGGCTGGCGAATGTGAAAGTGGAAAAAAGAATAATTTTAAACATAAGCCTAACAGCCTGGAATTCTTATCCACTCTGGATGACTCGCCAATAGGGTTACCAGGTGAAATACAGCAACCTTACTCGCCTAAAGCTCTCCCAACAATATCAAATAACTAAAAGCAAAATTTTTGGTGTGTTAAGATTGATACTAAAAATTATATATAAGTTACTTCAGTTATCATTGACCCACGTTTGCAATTGCAAGGAAAGATCAGGAAACCCTCCTACTTCCAGTCGATGAAATGAATGTAAAGGAAGAATAAAAGAAAAAGGGGTGAGAGATAAAATAGTCAATTAATATCGTTTTAATACGGCAATAATGAAACTAAAAAATTAGGGGGGTCTCCCCCTGGCGAGGCTCGAACGGCAGAGTTATATGTATATATATATATATATATATATATATATATATATATCGTGGGTGCACCCCCTGGAAATGATCCTGCCGGCACCCTTGTCTACACCCCCCCCTCCCTTCCCTTGAAGGATGTCTGCATACGCCACTGGTTATAAGAGAGTTGTAATTATAATCTAGGTCACTATAGAGTTCAGCAGTATTTGTAACCCCAGCCCCCCCCCCCCTAAACCAAAATCCTGGGTGCGCCACTGGTTTATTTGTATGCTTAAGCGTGTTCATTAGGGTGAAGGGTCATTCCATTTTAATCTCAATCTTCAGACCAATTTTTTTTTTCTTTACAAAACATTAAAAGTGACTTATCTGTTTATTTGTTACATATTCTAGTACTAGAATTTGGCAACAGTTTTTTAAAAATCTTGTGGAATTTTATTTTAAAAACAAAATAGCACATTTAGTCATTACCTACTTGTTTTTTATTTTGTTACTATAGTCACACACCTTTTAAGATTAAAGTGTTAATTTATCATAAAAAATACAAATATATTTTAAAAACTGTGGAATATTCTTAAAATTTATTGTTTATATATAAGAAATTAATCTTTAAATATTGACTGTACCTTTTAAGTTTTAGAGGAATTTAGTATTAAGCAGGGTGCAGAAAATGTTTAGGGTGCAATATTTCCCCAGAACACGTTTTGTCCAAAAGTTCCCCAAAACCGAAGCATATTTTCATTCCAGTTTAAGCGACTATCTATCTCTAGATTCTTTTAATAACAACTGTATCTCTCAAAATTTTTTTCCTTTTTCTCTTCTTTAAATACTAGAGGCCAAAGCCCCTAGACTTACTACGCTCGTTTTTCGTATGAGGCATTCGGGCCCCTAATAAGGCTTATTCATAAAAAAGGCATAATTGACAAAACCCAAAGATTGGATCTGATAGAAGGTTCTTGCATGTTCCTTGGGACAACTTCACGCTATTTTATATTGTGTAAAATCTATGGAACACCTTGCATATTTGCCATCAATGGCGATTTTTCATAATTTGGCAACTTACGTATAGTTAATATTTATTTCTAAGAAAAAGAAAACAATACTTCATATGTTTTCTTTGATAAAAACTACGGAACAGCCTGTTATCTTTCTACTAATGGCAATTTACACATGCACATAACCGATAATCATTGTTCATGTAAGATTGCTGTGAAAAAAAGTTATCCATACATTCAAATAATCCTTTGCAGATTGGCTTATTCAGCACCACAAAACATATCATCTCACCACGCAGACAAATATCCAACTGTACTTGCTTGGTATAAATAACGCCACCAAATATTTCTACGGGAGGCAAGTACTCAAGCTGAACCTAACCGGTATTATTACAATATGCATTTGAATTATTTTTCATTTCCAAAATACTGGGTGCTAACATTTTAGAACACACAGAGAATTTAGATTCACTCTGCTTGAGATCGCCTTTTGCCAGATCGTACTTGATGCCAAAATGGCGCTTTTTAAATTAGTTACAATTATTATTATAAGAAGTATTAGAAAAATGAATTGGCGTCAATTTTAAACTCCTGCTATCTAAGAGAACTTACTATTTGAAAATTGTGCACTTTGTGTAACACACTTTGACTTATTTTTTTCACTAATTTTTTTAATTTGTATTTTTGTATGAATGTATAAATGTATTTTTGACACTGCTGAACTCTACTATGAGCAGAATCGTACAAGGTGTGCTCAAAAAGTATTAAGCCTTAGGTTGGCAAAAATGCATTTATTGTGATTTGGAAATCCGAAACACTAATCCCCTTTAAAATAGTCTCTAAGGAAGTGCACACACTTCTCTCAGAGCTTTCACAATTGTTGAAAATGATTCTGGAACTCAATTTCTGAATGATGAACAACCATGCCATCTCATTCCGCTTGATGTCTTCTCTAGACAGAAATCAGTTTCGTTATGATAATGTCCATTCTGTCCATTTGATTCAGGCTCTCCTGATCAAAAACAACTTTCTTGTGTGTCGTCAAGCTCCTTACACACCAGGCTTGGCTTTGTGTGACTTTTGGTAATTTCTGAAGATAAAAATGCTGTGTAAAGTGACCTGATTTCAGTCAAGAGAAGACATCTTGTAGAATGTGATGGCATGTTTGCTCACCATTTAAAAAAACTGCAACTTGGTTTTTTTTTTTAGGGGGGGGGGGGATTTTGAAAGTTGACAACATTTGCAATTTTTAAAGATTTATTGCTAAGTCTGGTGCCAAAAAATAAGAGCCCAAAACTAAATCTAGCTTGGTGAGAATCTAGTTAGAATATGCCGGACAAAGATTGTAAAACAGTTTTAATAGGCAATTTTAATATAGATTTCAGTTCACGCTCACTTTTGTACTCACTTAAATCCCTTCTTTCTTTGTGTTATTTTTCTTGCTTATTTCTTTACTGCTTTTGTATTGTCTGTATGGATTCATCTTTGTTTAACCGTTTTTCCCATTTACGTTTGAAACATTCTCGTTTCTTGAATCATTAGGTTTTCTTGTCCGATGCAAACACAGTAATGTCAGGATGCAAGTGCAATATTTGCGGTTCTTAATACCTCTTATAAGTAACATTTTATGTGTGTTTTTTTCCTGAAGTTTTTATTTTATTTAGAGTGTTTTATTCATAATAACAATATACGTTTACGTTGCCAATTTCTAAAAATGAATTCCTACAAATAGATGTTTAAGTGTTGTGCCAAGGCTAAACTGTTTTTGCCTTGGCACAGCTACCTATGGTTACCATCAAGGTGATTATGTTCCGTGATTTTTTTTCAAAGAATCAAGGGATGAATCATTTGCTTCACTTCTCGGTTTACTTTTTCAAGGCATGATATCTCGCTAGATATTTAATGTTGAAAGTAGCTGAAAGTTTAAAAAAAAATTCTTTCTTAGAGATCTTTCGGACTGTACAAAAAGTTTTTGCTTTTAGTTAGCGATAAAAATGTCGTTTTTATCAAAATTTCAACATGGCTGCAGATGGCAGATGCACCATGAGCGATGAGTCAATCCCAGAATTGTTAGGAACTGGATTTAAACAAGCACATTGAGACATTTTTCATACCACTTGATAAGCTGCAAAAAGCCCTCCAGGAAAACATCATTGCTTTGCATACGGACAAAGCATTGAACGGTTATGAGCGAAAGACAACACAGCAAGTGAATGTGCAAGACACCGATACACCATTGGGTACAGGTTGACTCCAATCAAACAGATGGTGCTGTTGCACATTGCAGTGCCTCCACAAAGCAGAGACCAGCCTCTCAGTGTGGTCGCAGTAGGTTTGGAGAGAAGGTGCATTTTGAATTCGTGGTCAAAGGAGGAAGTGAGAGCAGTTATCCGCTATGAATGAGCACTTGGAGTATCAGGAGCAGAAATTCATAACCGCCTTGTGGAAGTGTATGGCCCAGGTGTGATGTTGAAACAAATGGTGCGGAGATGGTGATGCAAATTCAGTGATGGATGTCAGCAAGTGCAGCACATACTGTGACCTGGACGGACGTGCATGCCCACTACAGATGCAAATGTCAGGAAGATGGATGACATGATTAAAGTGAACCGGTGTATCACCATCGATGGAGTAGCAGAAGAACTTGGAATCGGACATGAGGGAGTTCACAAGATCATCCACAACACATTACCACATCCACATCATTTTACATTTTGGGGAAAATTTGAAAAACGTCCTGAAATTGCGGACTGTCCCCGGAAAATAGGGACTTGCGATTTGTTCTAAGGTGACCGTCCCCCGGGACAGTGCCCGATTTCAGGACGCTTTTCAAATTGTCCCCAAAATGTAAAACAGGAATTGGGGATAATTTTTAATTGCATTGTTTTTCAATTAAATTACTGTTAATTATTTCACTAATTATAAATGTCCCCAGTTTTGTTTCAAAATCGGGGACATGTCCCCGATTCTATTCTATGTTCAAAAATCTGGTCACCTTAGATTATATAAAATGTCCTAATTTTGTTTCATATTTGGGGATATGTCTTCTATTTTACGTTTAAAAATATGGTCATTTTATGTATTATGGTTTGTTTGTAGATTAAGGCTGATTGACTGCACTAGGGTCCTAGGCCTATAGAGGGAATGCCCTCCGTGCGGGACTTTCTAAGGGATCCTAGCCGGTATTTACGCGAGAAGCGTAGTAATGCGAGGTTTCGGAGAAAACCATGGAAAACTCCGAACGACTAGGTTCACAGGCGTTGTATTATGGTAGTCGTATTGGGAGCACGACCCTAATTTGTCCCCAATTCTTTGTTCAAATCTCTGGTCACCTCAAAGGGTGTTTGAGCAAGACCACACTAGAGATAATGCCTTCGGACTTCGTTCGAATGTCAGAGGTGTAGCTAGGAACTTTAGCAACTGATGAGTTTGCGCCCCCTCCTATTTGCCAAAATGCAATGGCGACCTTCGGATCCTGCGCCGGAGAACAGATGCCCCTCCGCCTCCGCCACTGTTTCATGTCACAGAAAGTTCAGACGATGCGCTGTCGACAATTAGCCTAGTTAACCTTTGTGTGCAATTGCCGACCAATGTGACGTCAGAATGCAGTCTGAAGGCATTATCTTTAATGTGGTGTTGGTCCAAGGGATGCAAATGTGGTATTACAGCCAATTATCTGAGCGAGGGATCTAGGCCGAGGAGGGGGGAATTGCCTTCTGTGGGGGACTTCCTATGGCATCCTAACCCGTTTTTACGCGAAGTTTCGGAGAAAATCACAGAAAACCCCGAACCGTTAGGTCGGCAGACGCGACCTGGTTTTGAACCAAGCATCTTCCGTCTCCCAGTTGAGAGTGCAAGCGCGCTCAGCCACTGGTCGGAGGGAATCGGAAAACATTGCAATCTTTGGAGTAATGCAAGAACGGAGCGGTTTATCCGACGTCTAAAAGAGCGTGATCATTGGATCTCGGGCCAAAGACGGAAGCATTTCTGAAACGGCTAGTTTTCTAAACTGGTCGGGTACCGCCGTGGTAAAAGCATACTGTGACAGGCAAAATGGCATTATCCAAAATTAGCGACATGGCAAATGTGGTGATCAACGTTCCATAAACGGCAGAGGTGAAATACGGCTGCTGTGATGCGTTTGGTCGTACAGACGCGCAACTATTGAATAACTGACCACCCAGATGAACCAAAGGGCTACCAAAAGTTCTCCGGAACGACGATTCAGTGAACGTTTGCTGCGGGGGGGGGGAAGCATTATGGTCTGGGGAATGTTTTCATGGCATTCTCTGGGTGCGCTCATCATTGTAGAAGGAAACTCTCCGGATTTAAATAAAATCGATAATCTGTGAGATCCCTCGATAGGGTTAGTCGCGCCATGGACCCCCAATCGCGTAATCTATCGCAAATGACCAGTGTACTGGAGTCCACATGGGCCCTAGAACATCCCAGTGTACACCTTCAACAACTAAGTGACTCTCTTCCTGCGCGTCCCTCAGCGATCCGCTCTAAGTAATGTGGTTATTCTGGCTTTTGATAAGTGGTCACATTAATGTGACTGGACTGTGTAGATACTAGAATATTTTTCAAAATACAGATTTTTCTAAAACAAATGAAAAAAAATCATTTAAGTATCTATCATTCTACGTATGCGCTTGTCACTACTATGTCTACCTTCTGGAGACATCAAGTTATCTCTTGTTATGCTCAACAGTGATTCCTATATCTAAAAACCATGTAAATGAACAAGTTTATAAGGCTCACGTAGATTTTTTTACATCATTACTTGAAACAGTTGATCTCTAGAGCTGTTACATTATGAAATGTTAGCGTAGTTTTCCAGTCTCGTTGCTTGGACGGTTGCCACAAATTGAACTGTTAACCTCTGCTTCAGTGATACTCCAGGGTACGATGATTCGCTGTTTCGCACAATTTAGAGCATCTTCATGAAAAAGATATATGATTTGTGGCTGCACTCTAATAAATAAATGACAACACCAGATGCAGAACTGAAAGAAAAGTATGGAGGGAGGTGGTACCAAAAGAAGGACCTCAGTTGTAGCTGCTACCCAACTGGACAGATGAACTATTACTCATCGTTGTGGATGGGACTAGGGATGAAGATAGATATAACTATCCTGTTGGACCATGTCCATCCTTTAATGCAAATTGTTCTTTAATCCAATCGAAAATTTTCGGGATCTCCCACTGTTTGCTCTGTAGCAGCATAGCTGACAATAATAAGCTAAAGTCGTCATAGCTCAGAATCTGTGCGAGAGGAAAATCAAATATCTCGGTTTAAATTGAAACTTTACATAGAAGATAACACATCAGTATTCCAAGGGTAGAATTATTGGGACGCCACGAGCGAGAGGTTTTGAAGTCATCTGGTGGCAACGCTGCTGGTTAGAAATTGATATCGTCGGATAAAGCCACGCCGTGTTGGAAGTCAATTGTTGCTGCAAATAGGTTATGTTGGTGGAAGTTAAATTCCTGCCTTTGGCTTCCTTGCTTTACATGGCGAAAACTGCTCGTGGCGTCGCCAGGACTTGACTATAACAATTTTGTGGACAGGCATTTTTAAAATTTTGTGGCTTTATATATAGGTCTTAACTTAGGAGCCTATTTCTGCTTGTGTTCCTTAGGCACGGACCCCCAAGTGCTCGTGCTATCGTCAGAGACTGCCTGGGAGACTTTGTTATATTCTATTTTACTTGAAATATTCCATCATTTCACAAAACGATAATTAACCTTACTCATTTACTGCACTCGAATGATTATTAAATGGAAAAACAATAATCTTATAAAGGCAGTTATAGTTACTTTTTCCGTACGGCGCTGCTGTTTAGGTTATGTTTGCGAAAAAAATACTGAAAAACTACAAATTCAGAATAAATTTGAGGCGGCACGAGATCGCAAACGCGCACGCTACATCTCGGCAATTTAGTATCTTTTGCCCGGTCGGACAACGCCTTAAGGTGGATTCATATCTGCCGCGCCGCACCGCAACCATGCCGTACTGTTTCGCCGTTTTGGACCGTTGGATGTCCGCGTGGCGAGCTTGCGGTGCCGCAAGTAAATACACCAATACTCTTCTGTAATTGGCTGTAGCTGTAAAAGCTCTTCTGTAATTGGCTGTAGCTTTGCGGTCGCTGCGGAATATCTGTTCTCGCCAGATAATGCGCAAACCCTCGGCGCTCGCCGCCATGTTGCTCCGCCACGTGACGTCATTGCGGCGTCTTAGCGGTGCGGTACGGCCAGTATGAATCCGGCTTAAATCTATCTCGCGGGATCAAAATCAGTCCATGCCACGCGCTTCCCTTCATCGATGACCCAGACAACTGAACACGCGTTTCTCTTTCTCGCCTTCAATGACATATGGCACCAACACCGATCCCATTCATCTCTCGCTTTTTCAAAGTCCGCATACAACGAGTGGCAATGTGCATAACGAACGCTAGGACCATCGTTCATTAACCTCTGGCTGACTCTCGAGGGGCGGAGTAGTGCGACGACACGAGATCGCAAACGCACGCGCTTTACCTTGGCCGGAAAAATGAATACCATTTGTCCGGTCGGATAACGCCTTACCACGTGGAATTCGCGAGATAAAAACCAGTCCTCGCCACAAGCTTCCTTTCAAACTTAATCTTGAAAGCCTCATCATGATGAAATATACAAGATAGAGGAGACAGTCATCATAAAATCATTAAAAGAAAGAGAAGAAGGCCCCATTCAGAAAAATCACGAAAGCCCACTGTATTTCTGTAATTTACACTCTGAAGATTTGCTGATTGTTTAAAATCGTTTTTGTGAATTGGCAATAGATATTTTTCATTAAATTTCTACAACCAATAAAATTCGTGTTTTGTCCTGTCAACTAGACTGATTACTGGAACATTCCTTACACAATAGACTTTTAAACTTATGAATCAGACAGATAAGTATTTTGCAACAATGTGATGTCACTTAAAGGAAAGTTGTCTGTGGATTATTTTGTGCAGATGTCAGAATGGCTGCCATTATATTTTCACTATCAGTACATAAGATGACATTTCTGTCAGATAAATACATTTTGAATATTAGGCATGATCCTTTAGTCTCATTGCTAGTATGGACAAAATACTGTGTTGCTCAGCCTCATAGGTCCACCATTCATTGCTCCACACAATTAAAGCACACTCAGTAACATTGAAAATATTGCCCCAAGAAGAAAGCATCGAATGGAAATGAAATTTAATGACATAGATGAGAGATTCACTTGATTTCAAAATCAAGACAATTAAACAAATACAGAGAGTGCATGACACAAATACAGGGCAACTTCAATAGCGCGTTGGATCGCTTCTTGCTGCAATATATGCCACAACATGGTCTGGCATTGAATTGATTAGACATCTGATATAGTGCTGAGGCAGATGGGCCCACAAATCTTGAACAGCCACCTTCAAATCATATACAGAGTGACACGGTGGCATCTGGCATTTCAGCTGATCACGTACAAGCTCTACAGGGGACAAGTCGGGGGAGCGTCCAGCTATGGAAGAGTGAACATGGCATAGGAAGTCTTGAGCAACTCTAGCTGTATGCGGATAAGCTTTATCTTGCTGGAAAATTGCCCCTGGGAGACCATTTAGGAAAGGTCCCATGTGGGGTCGAAGAATTTCATAAACATAACGGTGGCCCATTAAGGTTCCACATACCACAATGAGGAATTTGCACGCTTTTCAGTTTTACATTAATGATATAGAAAATGAAAAATTATGATCGAAAGCCTATTTTTTTTTTAGTTTTAAAGCTGTAAAAGCTAATATAATTTGTTTTCCAACGCGCACTATTTACTTTGTCTCAAAAACGCTGCTTTTCCTACGCGGATACATATGACGTCACAGTGCACCATCGTACGTTTGTTTACAATTCGTGTTCTAACTCGCAGCGTAGTTTCATTTTGATTTGGAAAGTTCTTTTTAAATTTTATGATGTCAGAGGCTGCTAAAGCACCTTTTAAGTATTGTACTAAAGCATTAAGTATTGTACTAAAGTATTAAGTACTAAAGCATTAATTTAAAACACAGAATAATGAATGTTAGAGGATAGATAAAAATTAAGTATAAAATATGAATGTATATACAGTTATCTCCCTCTAATACGCAAAAGTCTTGCCCAAAGGTTGTGTGGATTACAGGTCGTTGTCTTAATCTATATTTTTCTTTTGCAGATTTAGAGTGAGTTGATTAATTTAATCATGCATAAATAAATATTAAAACATACAAATGATCTAACAAATTTTAAGATCAAGTATTTTTTTAACAGTCACTCAACCTATCAATTATGGAATGTAAATAATTCAAGCATAATAATACATATACGTAGAACAATAAACTGTCCATGTTTATTTAAAAAATGTAAAATACCAGATTTTTTAAAAATAAACATTGATGTAAAAGTAGTTTGTTTTAAATTTTAACATTTGTTCTCAGAAGTTTTAGTCTGAAAATTGTGTTAAAAATGCTATTTCTGGTTCACAAATAAAAGACTGTTTCGAAATAAAATTAATGTAATTCTCGCTAATTAAAAACCCTTTGACAAGGAATATTTTTTCTTTAGTTTATTCTGTATGACGGTTTCAGAATCATTTTGGGATGGGTTGTACCAATATTAAATACTCCTGAATTTTCAACAAATAGTTATAAAGTAGCTGATAACATTACAGAGATAGTCTTATTCTGGTATCAGTATTTCAGTCCATGTAGAAATATTCCAATGTAAAGTTATTCATTTACACCTGAAATGCATGGTGGATTATAAGGATTTGGAGATTAGAGGGAGTGTCTGTAAATATATTTCTTATAGCATCAGTAAAAGTTTAACTGTCATGCCTGGTCAATATTTGTTTTGATTCTTTTACAGTTTAAAATACACAATGCACAATATAAGTGCATTATATAAATACAAAACACTAAAAAAAATCGTAATTTTGGCAGTGTTTTTAATACACAATTAAATATGCTCAATATCTTATAACAGACATTATTTGCAGTCATGGGCGCCAGAAAGGGGGTGCAAGTGCACCCGCTGGAGTTCGAAAAAATATAATTAACGTGAAAATATCAGTAACTTTTGTTAATTTAGGACAGTAAAAACATTGGGTGCACCCCACTACAAAAGATCCCACCGGCGCCCTTGCTTGCAATGTTACACTCAAAATTAGTTCTACAAAATTAAACATAATATGAATGAAAAATAAGAAAAGCTGTTTATTAAACTGTGACTACGTGATTAATTTAATATGCATAGACAATGTCTAATTTTAAGGTTAGTGTAAAGAACAACGCACGTCAGCGTTCTACAATCTATATACTATAAATTAAAACAAATGTATACATACCTCTGAGCTTTAAATCCTCGAATTTCTGCTCCAATAAAACTGGGAATTTTATCCAAAAAGGAAAACACTGTAAATGAATCGATTTTAGGCAGGTTGTCGGATTGTCCTTTTACAAAACCGGGTAATAAAGCCATGGTAAACAAAACAGGAATGAAATAAATAAAACTAACAATAAAAGCGACGATAGAATATAATTTTTAAGTAAAGGAATAAATAAACAACAACGGGAAACTTAACAGCACTAAATTAGACAAATTAAATTATTTTAAAACGATATTATAAGAATGAAGTGCAACGCTTTACGCAAATTCTCACGCGGGAAAAATGTAAACATAGAAACGATCGTGCATAGTGACGTCAGACCAATCACGTACCGTTTTGAGGTCACATGATTTTTCAACCGTTTTCACTTATTTTAAATTTATAATTATAATTATTTAGATCTATATATGCTTTTAAATTAATGTTTTCGAACAGTTTGATAACCAATCTGTTAATAAAAATCACAATTGACCATTTTCCCCACATGTGCAAATTCCTCATTAGAGTGGACTGGCTATCATAGGCTATGGCCCCCCAGACCATTACATCCCTCCCAGACCTTTCATTACAGACTTTATGTGCCACCTGTCACAGGATCGCTAGTGTCTAAGCACAGAAGTGTGCTGTTTTTACCATTAGTCTTCATTGTAGAGAAATGAAAGATACGAGTTTATTCAGGTTATGAATAACTAGGGAGCACATGGAGGAAGTTGGTATTAAACCAAAAACAAAGAGCGGCGACTACAGGCTTTATCCAAATGGATAAAAAGTACACATGCCATTTTCCTGAGTTTGTGGAGGTGGTGATTACATGCTGTACCTCAGGATATATTATACCAGAGAATTAATGCTCATATTTGTTTCATGTAAGAGGTGTTCTTTAATAAGTATGATTTCGAACACAGGTCCTTTGATCTGGGTAAACTGAAGTATGAAACTTCAGAACTTGTAATCTGTAACTCTTTACTGCACATATTTTTCTAGAAAGATCAATATTTATAGTACATGCATCCCAAAAGGTATTTGATTATGAGAGAAATTCCCAATGTTAATTTTATGAGCAACTGATTAATTTTTGAAAAAAGCATGCAGCTGATAATAAATGTTAGAAGTTATTATATACTACATAATCTACATTTTATAAAGAACAACCCTTTATAATAAAATTGACTTGCAATCAGTAGCAGATTCAGGGGAAGGGCTAGGGAGCTTCAGCCCCCCCCCCAAAAGAGATTACTAAAGGGTAATATTCTGCTTCATTATGCACTTTGAGTATGTAAAGTGATCTTTTTTAATCATGTAGCCCCTCCCAAAAGTTTTTACATTGGTTTAGACTAAAATTTTGCTTTATTGTACATTTTGTTTGGGTGAAATAAGCTTTTTTCAAAATGTAGCCCCTCCCAAAACAGACTTTCTGGATCCACCACTGCTTGCAATCGAATATTTTTTGAAAGGGTGTATGGATATGCAGCTTTGCATAAATGCACTGCAAAACTGTGTACTAAAGGGTTAAGGTTTGGGTAGACATGCTAATCGCCATCTTGACAAAACTGGACATCGGCATTTGAAGGCTGGAGAACTGGTACTACTGGTTTAATGCCTTAGACCATAGGTTCCCAACCTTTTTTGAACTGGTGCCCCCTTTCTAGTGAATATTTCAATACCGCCCCCTCCCTTCCACTCCAGAGAAATAAGAGCGTACATAATGCATGGTGGAAACAAGAATTAAATTTAAAAAAAATTACTAATAGATAGGATATCGTTGGAATTGAAACTCTACTGAATTTCTTCTTCATTTAAAAAAGAGGAATAAAAGTTTTAGAGAGGTATCTCTTTCTCTCAACAGCGAAGTCTCATATCGAAATATGTGAATTTTCGTACACGTGATAGAAATGAATTATCTGAGTGATTTTTAAGTCTTTCTTAGACTATATTTGGTTAATCTTCCCATGTCCCTCCATGCCATATCAATGCCCCCTAATTTTCTCTGGGTCTTTTTACCGCCCTCCTGAAAGCCTCAAATGCCCATAAGGGGGCGTTATCGCCCACGTTGGGAACCTATGCCTTAGACACTACTTTTTATAGCTCAGGTTTGATCCCAACTCCCACCACTCACTAATTTTATTGATGATCTATAAAAGTCTATGGCATGTGCACATAAAATTTATAATATGTGGCACTTAAAAAGAATGACTTTCTAGGAATGGAGTGGTGACACAGACATGAGATTGCCAAACTGCAGTCTCAACAAGAGGGTCTCTGAATACTTTTAAAGAGCTTAGCATTGTGCGTTTGCAAGTATAAAACCAAGTATAGGTGCAGTTACCTATGACAAATTTTTATTTTGCACTTGATTCGTTTTCTATGTTCATTGTTGCTTTCTGGTAAAAAAAGATTAATAAGGACTGAAAGAAAGTAAACAGGTTTAAGCAAATAAGATATTAAAGTATATCAGGCCTCGCAGTCAGTCCTATTTTTTTAAAATTCCTACTTCTGTTCTTCCACAGTTGTTAAATGTTCTTTTAGATGTTAAGGTTTCACCTATCAAATCACTAAAATACTAGGCTATATGCATAAAACATTGATGAAGGTAGGAATAAAAAAAAAAATAGGAACGACTGCGAGGCCTGAGTATATGCATATTATTTTGAGCAAAAGAGCTTTATAAATGCTATAGACATTGCTTTTTTAAAAAAAGCATTCTTTTATAAATTCCCCATTTAAAAAAAATAGATGAGCATCATCATAAGGCATTTTAAACAATGACTGCTAATAGAGCTTAAAGTGGAGAGAGAGAGAGAGAGAGAGAATTAACAGATGTGTAAAAAAAACTATTAATGTCATGCAAATCATTTTTAGAGTTCATATTAATTCATTACATAAAAAATTTTGTAGCAATTGATGCTTTTTTAAAGCAAATACAGCACGATGGTCAAATATAGAAAAAATCGTGAATACTTTATTGATAAGTAAAAAAGGTTTTTGTAAGATATGGTCTAAGATGTTCCTAAGGCGTTTTTTAAAGGTTGTTGGTATTATAGATTAAATGCAGTGGACCACTTACAAAAGAAAATTCTACTTGCCTTCATTACTTTGATTAAGTGATAAATTGATTCTTTAGAAATTCTGACATTTTATTATTATTTTTTTTTAAACTTGTGTTCAGGGATCATATTATATGCAATCTCTGAATGACCAATATGCACCTATTAGAATCTTATTTACAACAATCTTTTATATTGCTCCTCCTTTATAAGAATCATCTCTTAAGTTGTGATTACTTTGTTTACATAGTCATTGATTTTGCTATTGCTTAATCAGATGGTTGTTTCACCGAGAAACAAAATATTTAGAAGTATGTAAAAAAACACTGCTGAATGCATGAAAAGGATGTTAGACAATACTTACATGGTATTTTTGGTCACGTCAAGGACAGTCATCTGCCCCACTTGCAATGGTCTAACAGGGTTTCTACAGATTTCATAGCTTTTGCTTCCCTGACATCTATCATGCTCTTCCCTGACTTTTTATTTAGCGTGCTTTCCCGAATTTTGCATTTCTACTTTTAATATTACATCTTTTAATTAATAACTTTTTACATATTTTGCCCCTTTTTTACAAATAATAATAATAAAATCAATGTACACAAAAATATTATTTGACATCACTGGATTCTAACAAAAACCATGTTTGATAATAATTTAGGATAAAATTAAGAATATTTCAACTGAACAAGATATGTTAAAGGACACATTTTAAAATTATTTATAAGGTTAAATAAGAAAATGTAAATAAAACAATTTCTACAATTAGGTTCAAACAGGAAGTATTTTCTTGTGTTTGCTGCAAAATTCAAATATTCTTGCGTTTCCCTGACCTATCTTCAATTTCCCCGAATCCTTGACCAAAACTCATTTCCCTGACTTTCCAGGTCTGTAGAAACCCTGTCTAAATACAACATAGCTTATGATACTTCACAGTTGTACCAATGATGTGAAGAAACAGGTTATTCCTAGGTTCACTGGTGGGTTTAGCCACTTAACAACATCCTTCTTTCATACACAACCATATTTTTCCCTTTTCCAAAATTCTCAAAGGATTAATTATTTACAAAATTAATTCATTTATGCATTTTCTTCAATTTTACATATCTATTTATAATACTTCATGTTAATATCCATTCCAAAATAGATGGAATTTTTTTTATATGAACAGCTTATTTCAGAAAAAAATAACAGATTAAAATTTGGATGATAAAAGTATTTTTGTAATAAATAAGTAAATGTGTTTCATAAGCTGAGCAACATGAAGGTTATTGTAACAATATAGTTATAGTAGCATAAAGTTTACTTTTTAAAGACCTACTTCACAAGCAGATGCCATATCAGGAATCTCCCTTTCTTCATCTTTTTATGTGCTAGCAAGACCACATTCAGAGACTGGAAAAAGAAAATCATCCAGACTCTGAACACAGTCCAGCTGGCTTTTCTTCCAGCTATATGTTGTGTGGCGAAACTTGACTTTTCAAAAGCAATAAATGAATGAATTCACAACCTTAAGGAAACAAATAATACAATGAATAAATGATAACTGAAAAATTTTAACCACAAGGTATATTAAGCAGAAACATGATTGGGCTAGTATTTTTGTACTATATATATGTTTCATATTCACATAATCAGAAGACAGTAAACACGTAAGTTGTACTCTCTACCAAAAAGTATTTTCTTTGAGTCAAAGGAACTGGCTGTCTGTAAAAAAGTTTGATCTGAGAGGTGGGGGAGCAAGTTCGACTGGTTTAGGTTTTGTTTTGGCAAATTTGCTTTTTTTTTTAGGCATGTAAATCTTTTGTCTAGGTATGTACTATTTTTACAGAGCAATGTGCTCAACTGGACATGCTGAAAATTTCATATTTTTAACTCAGATGTATGAGAATAAATGGAGAACTATTCTAATGTCAACCCTATTATGCTTGTCGAGTATGAACAACACACATGCCTAAATCATCAAAAAATCTCCAGACAATGAAAAGTTGTCATTGATGGCACGTATCCAAGCAATTTAAAATCTGTATGAAAAACTGTTTATCTTTAGTATGTAATAAATAGAAGGAATTAATCACATAAGCTACTTACAGCAAAATTCAAAATTACATCAAACACATTTTACTAATTTTTTCAGAAAGGAAGGGGGGGGGGAGGCAAGAAGAAAAAATCGCAGAATTAAATTACCTACTTAGAAAGTTTTTAATTAGATTTTAATAGGAATTTACTGTGTGTAAATGCAAACTATTTACAACAATATTAATTACTACATGATTCACAAAATAACCTTAACAGATTAGTGAAAAAAATCATTGATTAGAATCATTATACTTCTAAATGATAAAGAATAAACGATTTAATTAATGCAGCAAATTATACAACAAATGAAAGAGAATAAACAGATATTGTTTAAATTGATGATCTAATTGCAATAAATTGTAATCGCTAAATGTAAATGTTGATTGACATTTTACACGCATTAAATATAAATTTATTATTCGTCTTTTAAATGTACCTGTATTATTATTAAGCTTCATTTTGAGTAGGAAATGTCAGCATAGCTTTTGTCACTGTCCTTGAGTGAATTATACAAATATTAAAAATTTCGCGAAAATATTAACATCTTTACATTTTTAATCAATTTTACGTTTTAAAAATGAAATAATAAAAAGAAAATCAGGTTGTAATCCAATAAACAAATCTATGGCCAGTAAATCACATTCAGAAATATTTTACACAACTACAGATACACATTTCGGAAAATTGAAAGCAGAAAAATGCACACAAACTATTCCTTAATAATCTGATAATTATATTTCTTTTAAAAAAGCAATATTTACCTCCTTTATTCTTGTATACCATCCATCAGACTACAGCTTACACCACGTAAACGACGAAACGAAATAGAGATGGCAAATGATTCGATGAGTCGAATCAGTGATTCGAATCTTGGTACTGAGTGGCTCAGTCTTTACACTCACTCTCTACTGATTCGAATCTCAAGCCCTCAAGGGAAATACATTCCAAGTGCGAAGGGAAGAAAAACTTATTTTCCCTTTGCCGTTCCCAGAGATTTTCCCTTACTCTTTCAACTCTTTTCGACTCTTTACGACTCTTTTCGACTCTTTTCGACTCTTTACGACTCTGAGTCGATAGATGATTTGAAACAGTAAATGAGTGGGTGTGGGTGAGTTGGTCACTCAGTTGATGCAGCAACGAATCTTTACTGATTCAGTGTTTCGCTCTGTTTCGGTGATTGTATACTATCGTTGAGATTCGTTAGTTTTTCGAATCTTCTATCGACTCAGAGTCGAAAGGAGCCGAAAAGAGTTGAAAGGATGTTTCATTTAATTGGAGGGGTTTTTTCGAATCTTCTATCGACTCAGAGTCGAAAGGAGTCGAAAAGAGTTGAAAGGATGTTTCATTTAATTGAAGTTTTTTTTTTTTTCGAATCTTTGGTGTTTCATTTCTTGGTTGGTGGTCGGATTTTAAAGTTTTATCTGTCTGTGGGTGTGGAGTGGGTCGAACATCGTTTGGCGGGGGGCATAGGCGTTACTTCCTAAGTGCAAGAGGTGTCAATCTCCCCCCCGAAAAAAAAATTAAGAAAATCCCTCCTTCCAACTTGTCTGGCTGATTTAATATTTGTTTAAAATTTAATGAAACATCCCTTTTCTACTTTTAACTTCAATATATGTCCCCCTGCCCCCACCCTCAAAAAAAAAAAAAAAATAAATAAATAAAAAAGGAACGTTAAGTTTACATGGTGGCGGATTTTCATGTGAAGGGAAATAGAATGAAATAAAGTTAGGATTGTGCTTGTCACTTTTAATGATGGATACAGGGGCGGTATTAAGCGCTCTCACAAAAGGACTTTGTAGTAAGCAAAATAACATTTCGCTTTATTGCAGCAGATTTCGTTTTTTTTTTTTTTTTTTTACCTTGTTTTTCGTTTAAGGGGAATGATTTTATTTTATTTCGTAATTCAGAGAAATACAAAATAGGGTCTAAAGCAGTGGCGTAGTTAGTGTTATTGACAGTGGCGTAGCCAGGATTTTATTTCGGTGTGGGCTGGGTATCAAATTTAAAGATAAAGTTCAATTGTAAGCTAAGTAAAGGGTCCCATTTTTTGGGGGGGGGGGCAGCAGCCCCTCAGTAGGACTGGGCCAAAAATCGACATATCGGTTTTATTTCAACATCAAATATCCGATATTCCCATTTTCATTTCAGTGAAATCTCGAATTCGATAAAGAGCAAAAATACAGGCCGGCCAGGGGCGTAGCTTGAAATTTTTCATGGGGGGGGTTATGACTACTGCAACTCATATATATGTATACGTGTGTATGATAATGTAGTGAAGAATATACATTTTGTATGGCAAAAAATTCCTCATGGGGGGTTATGACCCCCCTAACCCCCCCCCTTGGCTACGCAACTGAGGCTGGCTATAAGAAAATCCTGAGATCAATACCAGCTTGTGATGCTTTTGCTACTGCTTTCTCTCGGAAAGCTTCTTCTTCTCTCATCGCAGAAAAAACAGCTCCATGGTTTATTAGTCTAATTACCATAATTAATTAACGTATATCTCGGAACCTATCCACCGGAGCGCGTTTTTATTGATTCTCGACCCCCCTTAGACTCAACACCCCACCGATACTTAAAATTTCGAATGCTTTGACACCAAACTTAACCTTTTAATCTTACAGGCCCAGGGGGTCATACGAAGCTCCCCTGTATTTTCATTTCGGGCAGTTTAAACACTAGTTTTACTGGAGCAAGGAGAGAGAGATGCTAACTGCCCGAGAACTCAGCGGAGAAGAAACCCGATGAATGGGTGAAGGGTGTTTAAATAGTACGGCTTTCGGCGCAGAGAGAGGGAAAATTTCTTTAGTTGTTTTATTGATTCAAGTAGTGATCATCGAAGTAGTGAGTGAGTCGAGATTCGAATCAGTAAAATGAGTCGAACCGCCCATCTCTAGAAGACAGTTTGTACTTTCTTTAGTCTCATCAGAATTGCCTGAATGGAGCAATTTCATTGAATTTTTAGAAAAGCGCTGTCTGATGTTAGAAAATGTTCAAACCGTTGGTGCTAACATAAAACCGAAACATCCTTTTGAAACGCATAGAAAATCACATTCCTTTTTTGGAAAAAATGATAATAAAAATGTTTGCATTGCATGCAAGGGTACGCAACCTCACCCTTTATTTAAATGTGCATCGTTTTTGAAATTAGACCCATCATCCAGGCTTAATTTAATAAAAAATACTCATTGCACAAATTGCTTGTCAAATATGCATAAATTAAATGGCTGTTTAAGTGATAGAAAGTGTAAACAATGCTCCTTAAATCATAATAGCCTTTTGCACATTCATTATAACGCAGGGATCAAAAGAGATTCAGTTAAACCCTTATCAGTTGGAGATCCCAGCACCCAAAACCGCAAGACGAGTAATTCAGAAACCCAGTGTGATTTATCGGTTTCGTTGCATACTCAGAGAGAACGTACAGACAAGGTTGAGTCAGTACTATTGCCGACCGTGATTGTTTATATTAAGAACGGCTGTGGAGCCTTTTTGCCAGCGAGAGCGCTTGTTGATTCAGGAAGTGAAAATAATTTTATTTCCTCGCAATTAGCTAATGACTTGGGTTTAAAGAAAATTAGAATTAACATGACAGTCTGTGGCTTAAATAAAAGTGTCACTCATATAAATTCAAAAACATCCGCGCATATTACGAACAAGGATAAATCCTTTTCCCAGACTGTAGATTTATTAGTCATTCCCAAAATAACAGATTTTGTTCCCTCCCCTAATAGTAACATAGAAAAAATTAATCTTCCATCTGGTTTATGTTTGGCAGACCCAAAATTGGGTCAGTCACATAAAATAGATATTTTACTCTCAGCTTCCTTCCTTTTTGAAATTTTAGAGTCAGGTAAATACGTCATTGATAAATTCATCTTTCAAAATTCAAAATTTGGGTATATAGCTAGCGCAAGTGCAGAAGAAAACTTTAACCATAAATTTTGTGGTCTTGTGACGCAGAACGAACCGATTGACAATTTAATCGAAAGATTTTGGAAATTAGATTCAATTAATGAAAATAATTGTTCTGTAAGTAAGGAATCTGCCTTCTGTGAGGAACATTTTAAGATAACGCATAAGAGGAATAATGAAGGCCGCTACGTTGTAGAAGTGGCTATGAAAGAATTTCCCCCTAATTTAGGTGACTCAAAACAAATTGCACAAAAACGCTTGGATAATTTAATTAAAAGATTAGAAAAAGAACCCCATATGAAAAGACTTTATTATGAATTTATGGAGGAGTATAAAACCCTAAATCACATGGAAGGGGTAGTTGAGGAGGAATTACCCAGCAATTATTATTTTTTACCTCATCATGGGGTTTACAAGGCTGATTCGTCAAGTACTCCCCTTAGAGTGGTATTTAACGGGAGTTCGCCGAGTTCTAACGGGGTTTCCTTAAATGATGTTTTGTTAAAGGGTGACGTTGTGGAGGATATTTTTGATTTATTAATCAGGTTCAGAACGCATAAATTCGCATTTACCTTTGATGTTAAAAAGATGTTTCGTCAAATATTAATAGCTCCTCATCAAAGAGACTATTTACGCATTTTGTGGTATGATAGCAGCTCATGTAAGGCAATAACGTATAGGCTGAAAACTGTCACTTATGGAACATCCTGTGCACCATATTACGCGATACGCACCGTGAAGCAACTCGCAATGGATGAGTCATTAAATTATCCTTTAGCTTCAGAAATCGCATTACGTGACATCTATATGGATGACGGCATTTCTGGTGCGAATGATCTTAAAATCGCACAAACTGCCCAGCAGCAACTCATGGATATGTTTGCTAAAGCCGGCATGACCCTTCACAAGTGGTCCTCTAATTCTCACGAACTCTTGAATAGTCATCCAAATTTAAACCAAGAACGCTCATTCTCACTTGATCCTCATGTTTCGAAAACTTTGGGCATGTATTGGTTCCATTTCGAGGATTGTTTTGTTTTTAGGGTTGGTTGCAGTCAGAACCCCAATCCCACCAAAAGGACAGTACTCTCTTCCATCGCAAGACAATATGATCCATTGGGGTTACTTGGACCTGTTATCTGTAAAATGAAAATATTTCTTCAAAAACTGTGGTTGCAAAATTTAAGTTTCGATGACACTCTCCCTCTAAACCTGACCGAAGAATGGAACAACTTGATTTCTTCTTTAAAGAGCCTTGAACTGATAAAAATTCCACGATGGATTCTCGTCGATACTCCTCGCAAAATAGTGCTTCACTGCTTCGCCGACTCGTCTCAAGCAGCTTTCGGCGCAGTCATTTATCTACAATGCATTATGAATGACGATACCTCAACTTCTAGACTTATGGCAAGCAAGTCCCGAGTCTCCCCTTTGAAAACATTGTCTATTCCTAGACTTGAACTCAGTGGTTGTCTTCTCGCAGCTCAACTATACACCAAAACCGAGCTGTCGCTAAATCTTAAAATAGAGTGTAATGATGTACACTGACTCTACCATATCCTTAGCATGGATTCGTACACCCCCTTATCGTCTTAAAACATTTGTAGCAAACAGGGTGTCTAAAATACAACAATTGACTGAGAACTGCACTTGGAAGCACGTTCCATCGCAAGATAACCCAGCAGATGTTATTTCAAGAGGACTTGTTCCAGACCAACTGGCTGAGCATAGCCTGTGGTGGAATGGCCCACCTTTCCTTCAAGAACTTGTTTCTTTTGATGATCAGCCACAAGATGATGTGTCTTCTGACTCTTATTTTTTGAATGAACTGAAGGACAATATGACTCACAATTTATTGACTCTAAATTCTTCTGAATTTTTAACTACCTTTTTTAGCATCAGTAATAATTATAGGAAACTAATTAACATTTTTAGTTTTGTTCTTAGATTTATAAGTAATTGTAGAAAACAGAAGAGAAGCGGCTCTCTTTCCGCCTCTGAAATTCAAGAAGGTGAGTATAAACTAATTTCGCTGGTGCAGCAAAATGCTCTGGCTGGAGACTACGACATGCTAAAGAAGGGTAAACAGGTAACCTCTTCTAGCAAGTTAAAATTTTTGTCGCCATTTTTAGATAGTAATTTAAATGTTATTAGAGTTGGTGGACGACTTAAAAATTCTGATCTACCCTTTGAAGTGAAACACCCTGTAGTATTGCCAAAAAATAGCATTTTTTCCAAATTACTAATGCAAGATATTCACTTAAAAAATCTGATGTGTCCAACACATGACTTCCTTGCACGTCTATTAAATCAAAAGTATTTTCGACGCACTTCCTCCAAACTTATTTGTTTGAAAGAGATAAAATATCAATAGTAGTAAGGTTTAGCGATTGCTAGCCAAATATTTCGATATCGCCAAGCTGAGTTCAATTTGAAAGATTTCCTTCTGACACTTTATTTGGCGATATTTCACCAAAAGCCGACAAACTTGAGATAGTCAGCGAGATTTTGGGGATAGCCAAAGTAGTCATTGACCACAGACTTTCAATGAATTGAATGCATCCATACACCTCAATGTATTTAAAGTCATTTGGCTCACCCTGTAAATAAATTCTCAGTCGATTGCTGTCAAAAAAGATATTGAAAACAGTTAGATATTACAATAGTTCTAAATACAAAGTTAAAAAATCTACCGGTTAAAGTTTTAGAGTTATACAAAATAGGAAATAATTTTTGGCGCCAAATTTGGCGATATTTCGGCGAAACTCGTCAATGTCGAAGACATTTGGCGAGATTTTAAGCATGAACCAAACAATGACAGATTATCGCCAAATTTGGCGATATTCCGCCAAAACTCGCCAAGAACGATAACAAATGGCGATACTTTGGGCATGGACCAAATGACTGACTATCGCCAAATTTGGCGATATTTCGCCAAAACTCGCCAAGGTCGAGGACAGACGGCGAGAGATTTTGGGCATGTACCAAACAATGACTGTATTATATTGAAGATGTCCATAGACATTAAGGTACTGAAATTCTTTTCGGTGGTCCTGTAAATAAACTCTCCAGTAGATTGGAACCAAAAATCGAGATGCACAACTAGATGTTACAACATTCTTATATATGAAATTTCATAATAGTTTTTGAGATTTGAGAGTTAAATATGCACACACATACACCAAAAGTCGCCAAGCTTGGCGACTTTTGGCATAGTTCTTGAGGGAGGCACGTGACCGTGGTCGGACCATTACCTAACTTATGTGGTAGGACGGTATTGTGCTTGAAATGGATGAATGCCCCTAAAATTGCTATTGACCGTAATGTATTGGAAATCTTTTGAGTGTACCTGTAGCAGAACTATAAATGAAAAAGACACTTTTTTTAATGGAGAAATTCATTTTCTAACTCTTTACAGCATATATCACTTCTGAGTCGTTTGAAATAGCCCAATACCTCTAAAAAACGCTTTGATGAATTTCGGCCCATAGAGCGTAATGTATTTCGAATCTTTTGGGCGGTCCTGTAGATAAACTATTCAGTCGAATGGAACCGAAAGGGAAGGTGCACAACTAGATGTTACAACAATCCTAAATATAAAGTTTCAACATTCAACGCCTAACAGTTTTTGAGATATGCGAGTTTAATGAATTTCGGCCCATTGAGTGTAATGTATTTCGAATGTTTTGGGCAGTCCTGTAGATAAACTATCCAGTCGAATGGAACCAAAAGGGGAGGTGCACAACTAGATGTTACAACTATCCAAAATGTGAAGTTTCGACATTCTACGCCTAATAGCTTTTGAGTTAGGCGAGTTTAATGAATTTCGGCCCATAGAGCGTAATGTATTTCGAATCTTTTGGGCGGTCCTGTACATAAACTATCCATTCGATTGCCACCAAAAGGGGAGGTGCACAACTAGATCATAGAACAATCCTAAATATCAAATCTCAACATTCTACGACCATTAGTTTTTGAGATATGCGAGTTACATACATACGTACGTACAGACGGCATGGAAAAACTGGCCACAGTAGACTCGCCACTGGTCAAAATGAGTTGCAGACGCGTTAATATGATCGTGCATGCTAGCCTACGATGAGATGCATCGAAAAAATTTTTTTAATTAAATTTAGAGGTAGTCAAAATCGGTTTTTATGTCGAAATTTGGCCCCCAAAATTTTTCGGGATCACATTACTTCCTTATACTACGTACAAGGAAGTAAAAACTGCCATGTTGGAGCGCAAACGCTCTTACATCTAACCAGGCAAAACTTCTGGCCAATAAGTGGTAGAAATTTAGCTCGCAGTATTGTGCATAATTGTGTAATTTGCAACAAGTATAATCCCCAATTTTCAGTACAAAAAATCTGATGTGTCCAACACATGACTTCCTTGCACGTCCATTAGATCAAAAATATTTTCGATGCACTTCCTCTAAATTTATTTTGTTTGAAAGAGATAAAATATCAATAATAGTAAGGTTTAGCGATTTCTAGCCAAATATTTCGATATCGCCAAGCTGAGTTCAATTTGAAAGATTTCCTTCTGACACTTTATTTGGCGATATTTCACCAAAAGCCGACAAACTTGAGATAGTCAGCGAGATTTTGGGGATAGCCAAAGTAGTCATTGACCACAGACTTTCAATGAATTGAATGCATCCATACACCTCAATGTATTTAAAGTCATTTGGCTCACCCTGTAAATAAATTCTCAGTCGATTGCTGTCAAAAAAGATATTGAAAACAGTTAGATATTACAATAGTTCTAAATACAAAGTTAAAAAATCTACGGGTTAAAGTTTTAGAGTTATACAAAATAGGAAATAATTTTTGGCGCCAAATTTGGCGATATTTCGGCGAAACTCATCAATGTCGAAGACATTTGGCGAGATTTTAAGCATGAACCAAACAATGACAGATTATCGCCAAATTTGGCGATATTCCGCCAAAACTCGCCAAGAACGATAACAAATGGCGATACTTTGGGCATGGACCAAATGACTGACTATCGCCAAATTTGGCGATATTTCGCCAAAACTCGCCAAGGTCGAGGACAGACGGCGAGATTTTAGGCATGTACCAAACAATGACTGTATTATATTGAAGATGTCCATAGACATTAAGGTACTGAAATTCTTTTCGGTGGTCCTGTAAATAAACTCTCCAGTAGATTGGAACCAAAAATCGAGATGCACAACTAGATGTTACAACATTCTTATATATGAAATTTCATAATAGTTTTTGAGATTTGAGAGTTAAATATGCACACACATACACCAAAAGTCGCCAAGCTTGGCGACTTTTGGCATAGTTCTTGAGGGAGGCACGTGACCGTGGTCGGACCATTACCTAACTTATGTGGTAGGACGGTATTGTGCTTGAAATGGATGAATGCCCCTAAAATTGCTATTGACCGTAATGTATTGGAAATCTTTTGAGTGTTCCTGTAGCAGAACTATAAATGAAAAAGACACTTTTTTTAATGGAGAAATTCATTTTCTAACTCTTTACAGCATATATCACTTCTGAGTCGTTTGAAATAGCCCAATACCTCTAAAAAACGCTTTGATGAATTTCGGCCCATAGAGCGTAATGTATTTCGAATCTTTTGGGCGGTCCTGTAGATAAACTATTCAGTCGAATGGAACCGAAAGGGAAGGTGCACAACTAGATGTTACAACAATCCTAAATATAAAGTTTCAACATTCAACGCCTAACAGTTTTTGAGATATGCGAGTTTAATGAATTTCGGCCCATTGAGTGTAATGTATTTCGAATGTTTTGGGCAGTCCTGTAGATAAACTATCCAGTCGAATGGAACCAAAAGGGGAGGTGCACAACTAGATGTTACAACTATCCAAAATATGAAGTTTCGACATTCTACGCCTAATAGCTTTTGAGTTAGGCGAGTTTAATGAATTTCGGCCCATAGAGCGTAATGTATTTCGAATCTTTTGGGCGGTCCTGTACATAAACTATCCATTCGATTGCCACCAAAAGGGGAGGTGCACAACTAGATCATAGAACAATCCTAAATATCAAATCTCAACATTCTACGACCATTAGTTTTTGAGATATGCGAGTTACATACATACGTACGTACGTACGTACGTACGTACAGACGGCATGGAAAAACTGGCCACTGTAGACTCGCCACTGGTCAAAATGAGTTGCAGACGCGTTAATATGATCGTGCATGCTAGCCTACGATGAGATGCATCGAAAAAATTTTTTTAATTAAATTTAGAGGAAGTCAAAATCGGTTTTTATGTCGAAATTTGGCCCCCAAAATTTTTCGGGATCACATTACTTCCTTATACTACGTACAAGGAAGTAAAAATGGGTGATTTACCCAAAGAAAGATGTAATCCTACTTCCCCCTTTTCAGTTACTGGCGTAGACTTTTGCGGACCCTTCTACATTAAAAACAAGTATCAAAGGAAGGGACCCCTTCAAAAAATTTACGTATCAATTTTTGTCTGTTTTGTTACCCGCGCGGTACACTTTGAAATCGTCTCAGAATTGACTTCGGACTCTTTTATAGCCGCTCTAAAAAGATTCATGTCGCGAAGAGGGAAGATCTCAACTATTTTCACAGATAATGGTCGTAATTTTGTAGGAGTAAACAATGAATTAAAGCGCTTATATAAGTTGGTTAACAATCCAGATCATAGGCAATTATTTAGGCTATGAGAAAATTCAGTGGAACTTCATCTACCCAAGGTCTCCTCATTTCGGAGGTATTTGGGAGGCTGGAGTGAAATCGTTCAAATTTCACCTTTTACGTGCTGTAGGTGGTCTTAAGCTGACTTATGAAGAATTCTTAACCATTTGCAATCAAATTGAAGGTATTTTGAATTCGCGACCATTAATTCCTATTTCGTCTGACGCAAATGAATTGCAAGCTTTAACTCCCGCTCATTTTTTGATCGGTAGACCAATTTTGGCTATGAGTGAACCAAATTTGACTGATTTTTCAGACCATATTCTGAGGCGATGGCAAAGGGTAACAAAAATAACGCAACATGTTTGGCTTAGATGGCATAGAGATTATCTTAATCATCTACAACAGAAAAATAAATGGTACTTTAAAAAGGACAATGTGAGCATAGGCACTATGGTAGTAGTAAAGGAGGATAACATGCCTCTTAACTCCTGGATGCTAGGAAGAATTCAGAAGGTATTTTATGGAAAGGATACGCTGTTCGTGTCTGTCTCGTAAAAACGGCAACAGGGACTTATAAACGTCCAATTACTAAATTGGCGGTGTTACCAATTGATTAAAAAAAAAAATCTCCAATTAGCTTACTTAAATATTTTGTTACGATGTTGTATTTAATATTAATGTGTGTATGTTTATTCATAACTTGTAATTTTATGTGTACTCAGATTCTTAATTACTTCCTTGTACGTAGTATAAGGAAGTAATGTGATCCCGAAAAATTTTGGGGGCCAAATTTCGACATAAAAACCGATTTTGACTACCTCTAAATTGAATTTTAAAAAATTTTTCGATGCATCTCATCGTAGGCTAGCATGCACGATCCTATTAACGCGTCTGCAACTCATTTTGACCAGCGGCGAGTTTATTGTGGTCAGTTTTTCCATGCCGTCTGTACGTACGTACGTACGTAGGTACGTACGTACGTACGTACGTATGTATGTAACTCGCATATCTCAAAAACTATGGGTCGTAGAATGTTGAGATTTGATATTTAGGATTGTTCTATGATCTAGTTGTGCACCTCCCCTTTTGGTCGCAATCGAATGAATAGTTTATGTACAGGACCGCCCAAAAGATTCGAAATACATTACGCTCTATGGGCCGAAAATCATTAAACTCGCATATCTCAAATACTATTAGGCGTAGAATGTCGAAACTTCATATTTTGGATAGTTGTAACATCTAGTTGTGCACCTCCCCTTTTGGTTCCATTCGATTGGATAGTTTATCTACAGGACCGCCCAAAATATTCGAAATAAATTACGCTCAATGGGCAGAAATTCATTAAACTCGCATATCTCAAAAACTATTAGGCGTAGAATGTCGAAACTTTATATTTAGGATTGTTGTAACATCTAGTTGTGCATCTCCCCTTTCGGTTCCATTCGACTGGATAGTTTATCTACAGAACCGCCTAAAAGATTCGAAATACATTACGCTCTATGGGCCGAAATTCATCAAAGCGTTTTTTAGAGGTATTGGACTATTTCAAACGACTCAGAAGTGATATATACTGTAAAGAGTTAGAAAATGAATTTCTCCATTAAAAAAAGTGTCTTTATCATTTACAGTTCTGCTACAGGAACACTCAAAAGATTTCCAATACATTCTGGTCAATGGCAATTTTAGGAGATTCATCCATTTCAAGCACAATACCGTCCTACCACATAAGTTAGGTAATGGTCCGACCACGGTCACGTGCCTCCCTCAAGTACTATGCCAAAAGTCGCCAAGCTTGGCGACTTTTTTGTGTACGTGTGTGCATATTTAACTCTCAAATCTCAAAAACTATTATGAAATTTCATATATAAGATTGTTGTAACATCTAGTTGTGCATCTCGATTTTTGGTTAAAATCTATTGGAGAGTTTATTTACAGGACCACCGAAAAGAATTTCAGTACTTTAATGTCTATGGACAACTTCAATATAATATAATTGTATACAGTCATTGTTTGGTACATGCCCAAAATCTCGCTGTCTGTCCTCGACCTTGGCGAGTTTTGCCGAAATGTCGCCAAATTTGGCGATAGTCAGTCATTTGGTCCATGCCCAAAGTATCGCCATTTGTCATCGTTCTTGGCGAGTTTTGGTGAAATATCGCCAAATTTGGCGATAATCTGTCATTGTTGGTCCATGCTTAATATCTCGCCAAATGTCGTCGACATTGACGAGTTTCGCCGAAATATCGCCAAATTTGGCGCCAAAAATTATTTCGTATTTTGTATAACTCTAAAACTTTAACCCGTAGAATTTTGAACTTTTGTATTTAGAACTATATTATAATATCTAACGGTTTTCAATATCTTTTTTGACAGCAATCGACTGAGAATTTATTTACAGGGTGAGCCAAATGACTTTAAATACATTGAGGTGTATGGATGCATTCAATTCATTGAAAGTCTGTGGTCAATGACTACTTTGGCTATCCCCAAAATCTCGCAGACTATCTCAAGTTTGTCGGCTTTTGGTGAAATATCGCCAAATAAAGTGTCAGAAAGAAATCTTTCAAATTGAACTCAGCTTGGCGATATCGAAATGTTTGGCTAGAAATCGCTATATCTTACTATTATTGATATTTTATATCTTTCAAACAAATAAGTTTAGAGGAAGTGCGTAAAAAATATTTTTGATTTAATAGACGTGCAAGGAAGTCATGTGTTGGACACATCAGATTTTTTCAATTGTTATTATTTGCGTCATTTGTGTTTTTTGGTGTGCAATGTCTGTAACCTTGCACGGTCGGGCGGTATGTTAACGCCCACGCTCAGCTTGGCGAATTTTCTCTGAATTATTGTAACCCTTTTTAGCCAAGCTGTCCAATTTTACTGCGCAATTTCTATCTCCAGAACTTCGCATCGCATCTACCAATCCGCAGTAACACGCATTACATTATCTTGTATATATGTAAAATAAAGAAATTATACAGTCCGCTTAATTCGAAAATCGCATTATCCTTAACAAAGTAGGTAAATATTAAAAATTCTGAGTAGAAATCCAATCGCCCGTTGTAATTGTCTTCACAAAGGGCTTTATCCTTTAGTTTAATGATAGTACACAACACAAAACAACACACTCTAATCCACGACTAAATAAGAATTGAAAATTTATTAGAAAAAATCTTAAACAGATTTCAGCCTCCCAATTTACTGCTTCCACATATGGGCAACCTCCAGCCCGCAGGCCGGATGGGACCCGCCATGTCTTTTGGACCAACCCTCAGAACAAGTCAAAACCCTCTATAAAACCTGTACAAAACATTCAAATTCCCGTATAAATCCGAATTATACGGCCAGCGATTTCGCCAACATTCTGAAGTTAGGAGCATGAGTTCCCTAGCATCGTAAAGTTCTGCCCGCAACTTTTTAAAGGTTGTAGATACGATGATAAAATAAATGAGGTGAAATCATCAACTGTTGTGAATGAAAACTAAACTGATAGCTGATCACCTACAAAATTAATTTGAATTTCGGTAGCGAGCCCAATTTAGGAATCGGTCGTATCATTATAAAATTTTTCATCGGAGTTTCAAAGATCGTGTCATTATAAACGGTTGTCATATATAAAAAAATCGTCAGGGTAACTACATTTAAATATTTATCTTCAACTTGGCGGAATAAGGCACACGCTAAAAACTTATGTAGCTGAAAGGTGTAATATATCTAGTTACTAAAATATTTATTTTTCTGTGTACTGGAAGTTCCATTTATTTGTTGCTTTGCGAAATTAATTTTTACTATTACATATATATCAATGACGCCCATCTTTTAATCCGCCCCAAAATTATTTGAGCGTCCCTTTTACGAAGATTGCATCAACCGTGTTTCCCAAAAGATCAATAGATGGTGCTACCGTCTAAAATTTAAAATTTTACATTTTGAGCGTTTTAGAGTGTTTTTCAGACACATGACCTAGCTCAATCGCTTGAGCCCCCCCCCCCAGGTACGAAATTTAAAAAGAATTCTTAGAGCCGTTTTCGAGATCGCTCGGACATACATACACAGATTCCGCGTTTAATATAGAAACGGATAAAAATACATTAACCTACAAATACGTAAATGTCGTAGTGATCCCTATAATTTTGGACATCAAAACTAAACTCCACTAAACACGAACGAGACGACAGGCGAGTATGATTGATGCTGTTGGGATGTGTTGCACACGAAATCTCTTATACTATTAAAATCTGTGCGCGTCTGTCTGTAACATCATCTCCTCCGAAACGGCTGGGAGCTGAGTTTCGATCGAGGTGTCCCCGGATTCGAAAAATTCCGAGGAAGGTCTTCCGCTGAATTAAATTTCGAAATTCGAATTAGTTTAGAAGATATTGATTAAAAAAAAACCCGTCGAAAACGCTAATTTTTGGTCTCCGTAACTCCGCAATTGCAACCCCTATATAGTCAAAAAAGTGAGAAATAAGCATCGAGGTTGCCATGTTTGGCGAATTTATTAAATGATTTACACTCTTGCATTAAAAATAAAGGAATAATAATTTTTTTCTGTTTAGATTATATTTGCTAGGTTATTTTTTAATTAAAATATCGTCTGCGTGGGAATGCAATATTTTTTATACGCAAAAGAAAAAGGATTTGTAATTTTCCGAGACTTAAGTGTATAACTTTTTAATTTGGCGAAAAAGTAAAATCGCTTATATGCCGATTTTGTGAAAGTGGATTCTAGTGTTTTACACAGTTTTAGACTAGAATTTAGCCTGAAATTTTAATTTTCCGTTCAGAAATAATGCAGTTATTAAGGCGATTTTAAATGATCTATCTTCAGAATTTTCATCAAGTTAAATAAATTGATTTAAGTTAGGGAAACCCCGCCAAATTTCAGAAAATTAATTTTTTTCATTTGTATTGCTAATTCTATGCCCCGATTGATATGAGTTGGTGTTACGAGCGTATGAATAGATAATATTTTAAAATCCCGCAAAACAAGGTGTAAAAAAATAGGAAGTCTTTATAAATACGAATGCTGTTTAAGATGAATGAGAATATTTTTTAAACCCAGTATGACTAGCTGGTAATGCCTTTAAATTGCTGCATTTATTGTTAAGTTTAATGTGTGATTCATTTTGGCTATTTGCCATCAACTGCCGACGTTAATTACGCCAAAATGGCAGTTCTAGCAAAGTAAACATAAATAAATCATTTCATATTCTATTTTTAATACTGCTACAGTCTCCGTAGCAACGGAATCCATTGTTACCACTTAAGTTGTTCAATTTAATAATTAAGTGAAACCACTCATTTCTACAGCTCTTAAGACCCAAAAAAGTGAAAACGCATTAAATATGAAACAAATAGAATTTTAACATATTTGCGCATTAAAAATAATCGAAGTTTTTCAGGCAATTCTGCATATTTTTCATTCTATTTCCTTCGCGTGTGACGTCATTTTCACGTCATTGTCTTCTGTTTTGCTGTCAGATTATCCGGAGAAGCACATTACACGCTAACGTATGTGCTGCTTTGGCGGACATAAGAAAGCACTTTTGCCGGGTGCGTATTTGCCTAACCCCTCTGTGTGTATAAATTGAAGCAATGAAACTTCGTACGCGTTTTTGTTTAAAACTAGAAAAAGGCAGATTAACGTCGTTAACGTGGAAGAAGCGATATGGAAAACTATTTAATTTTCAGCCGTAATGGGAAATGATAATCGATTATTCATATGCGCAAAGCACCAAAAATTTCGAAAGTGGAATATGAAATGAAATCCAAAGTAAATCACCAGAGACTATAGGATAAGCATCGTGTACGAGAATGATATTGCAATCATGTACATAACAAAGGCACTCGCAAGGAATACAAAATATAATATGAAATTAATTGCTCTTTCTTCCCATGGCGTTTGTGGAATCCTTCCGAATAACGGGATCCGATGTGCTTGGAATATTTCATATAAATGACTTATATGTTAAAGTTCTATTTATTTTTTCATATATATTCCAGTTACTACAAGACCAAGAGCTCTAGAAACGACTTCAGATGTTGTTTAATATTGAATTTGACACTATGTAATTAATCTGTGTTTAAAAAAAATGAAATTATTTATTTATTTAGTGTGAATTGGCAGTGAGATCAACGTCAGTTTTATGTAACAAATGTGATACTGTATTAAGAGTTTAGTAAGGGTAATAAGCTTTTCCGCTTAAGTTACGTCGCAAATGTTTTCATTTACGAAAACGACAAGCTCTTCACGGAAATAGGATGCATTTTTGGTTTCTGAACGTACAATGTGCATCGATTGTTTCGTGTAGGTTTTTTAAATTTAGGTAAAATTTAATAAAGTCATCTGCAACATAACTGTGCTAATGCATTGTCCACGCTTTACGAAATGCAAGATAAAATAAAATAGTATTCAACATCATGTAATGGTAATGTTATTTATGTGGTATGTATGAATGCTATAAATTAAACCTAAAAAACAGAATTATATGATGTAGAAACAAGGCATTTTTCGAAAGAGAAAAGTTTCGTCTGCATACCGTAAAGTTCTTACTTTTCTGATCGCCAGTGACAATGACGTAGTTTTTGTGTCATTATGTTGCAATCGTCTCGAATTTCCACTCATGGAGTCAGCTTTTCGTCAGAATTCCATTCCAGCAATTTTTCACTATTAGACATTCCTATCACTGTGTTTAATTCAAATTATATGTGTAAGGAAAATATTCGTCTCCTACCGTGCGGAGAACGGGTAAGCAGCTAGTCTATACTATTAAAATCTGTGTGTGTGTGTGTGTGTGTGTGTGTGTAGCATCATCTCCTCCTAAACGGCTGGAAGTTGAGTTTCGAACGAGGTATCCACGAAGTCGGAAAATTTCGAGAAAGAACCTCCGCTAATTTAAATTTCGAAATTCGAATTAGTTTAGGAGATATTGATAAAAAACCCCATCAAAAACGCTAATTTTTGCTCTCCGCAATTCCGTGATTGTAACCCTGTAGTCAAAAAAGTTAGAAATAAGCATCGAGGTTGCCATGTTTGGCTATTTTATTAAATTATTTAGACTCCTGCAGTAAAAATAAAAGAATAATGAGTTTTTTCTGTTTAGATTATTTACAAAGTTATTTTTAATTAAAATATTGCGTTAAATCTAAACTGGAATTCAATGTTTTTTATGTGTAAAAGAGTAAGGGATTGAGAAATTTCCTAGACTAATATATATATTTTTTAGTTTGGCCAAAAAAAAAAATGGCTCATTTGGCGATTTTGAGAAAGTAGTAGGTTCTACCGATTTGTACAGTTTTGGGCTTGGCGCAAATTACTGAGAGCGTAACGAAATAGTATTTTTAATAACAAGTATAAATTTTACGGCACTATACTTCGATTTTCCATACAGAAATAATGCAGTTATTATTGCGATTTTAAACGATCTATATAATTTTCACCAAATTAAGTAAACTGATTTAAGTTAGAGGAATTCCGCCAAATTTCAGAAAATTGAAATTCTCGCATTTGTACATGGTAGTTAACGGTGATTAAAACCCGCTATAGTTAATAATTTAAATAACTGCTGCTTATCAATAATATGCTTGCATTAAATTTTGGCGATCGAGCCATATAAATGATAGATAACTATTTCCCATTTTGATTGCTGTTAAATCTATGCTTCGAATGATCCCTGAAAACAAAAAAATCTCGCAAAATGGTGTATATTGGCATTTTGCCGATCGAAGTTCTGTGTAATAAATAATTGATTCTTGTTTGTTAAAGCAGCGCTACGGAATTTTCTTTTACTAGAAGCTGTTAGAAAGGCGTAATTAATACTGTCTAATATAATTTTTTTTATGTTAGACATAATATAATTACTGTTTAATATAATTTTTTGTTTTACGAATTGAAATGTTTGTTGATTCCTACTTTAGTACATTTCTTAGCAAAGTTGGCGAAAAATATTCAAATGCAGTGCAACTCTGTACATATTATTAATTCCATTCCACAATTGAGATGAACCGATGTCACTAGCGTATGCATAGATATATATATATATTTTAAATTCCGCCAAACAGAGTATTGCGTATTGCCTTTAGTGTCAAGTTTAATTTGTGGTTTGAGCTATTTGCCATCGACTGGCGGTGTTAATTTTGCCAATATGGCAGTTCTAGCAAAGTTAACATGAATAACTCATTTCATGTTCTATTTTTAACATTGCTATAGTTTCCGTAGCAACGGAATCCATTGTTGCCACTTAAGTTGTTAAATTTTACAATTAAGTGAAACCACTCATTTCTACAGCTTTTAAGAATCGAAAAAGTGAAAACGTATCAATTGTGAAACAAATGGAACTGTAACAGACTTGCACCTTAAAAATAATCGAAGATTTTATGCAATTCTACATACTTTTAATTTTATTTCCTTCTAGTGTGGATGTCATTTTTTACGTCATTTTTGCTGTTTTGCTGGCAGATTATCCGGAGCAGCGTATATGTGTAACCCCATTGTGTTAATCAGAATTTTCTGGTGTCACATTTTTTAGACCATTTTTTTACCGCGGAGATTCCGATCCTGAAGTATATTGATTAAGCAGGAGTAGCCAGAAATTTTTCATGGGAATGTTACGACTACTGCAACACACATATATGTACACGTGTGTGCGATAAGGGAGTGAAGAATATCCATTTTGTATGGCAAAAAACTCCGCTTGGGGGGTTGTGACCCCCCTATCCCCTCCTTGGCTACGCCAATGTACGCAAGCACAAGTTGTCACGTCATGAAAAACCGTCATAGATGGCAAACTCCGAAGTTATTCTGAAGGTTATACAAAATAAAAAAAAATTTCTTTTAGTAAATTTTACTTTTGATACAATTCGGATACTTGGTTTTAATACATTTCGGCCACCAAGGTGAGATGAAATATTACTAAATACGGCAACCCAGAATTTCCTTAACTATTGGATTTGACACTATGCAACTACAGTGGATTCCCTAACACGGTAGATACGTTCCGTGTTATAGGAATCCGTGTTGTACGGGTCCTGCGCTATACTCCACCTGGAGTGCGAACTGCGCAGTATAATCGCGGCAAAACTTATTCGCGCTCCGTAAAAATGAAATGATGTTTGGTGTTGCCATTCAAAAGGAATGTTAATTACAGGAGCTAAGGCGTCATAATATCAGAACATATGTCTCATTTCACCGTGCTGTACGAGTCTCTTTTAACGTGTTACACGAAAACGATCGTAATGTTTTCGTCGTGTTCTAAGAATTCGTGTTGTAGACCCATGTTATAAAGGGGTCCACTGTAATCTGTAAAAAATGGAAAATGAAATTAGTTATTTATTTAGAGCGAATTGACAGTGAGATAAAAGTCACTTTTATGTAACAAGTGTGATACTGCATTAAGAATTCAATAAGGGTAATAAGTTTTTTCTCAGAAGTTTTTTAACGAACGTTTTCATTTACAAAAGCGACATGATTTTCATGCGACATGATTTTTGAGCAGGGTACATTTTTGGCTTTTAAACGTAAATGATGCATCCATTGTTTCATGTAGGTTTTTTAATTTAGGTAAAATTTAATAAAGTCGTGTGTAACATAACTGCCCTAATGCATTGTCCACGCTTTGAAAAATGCAAGATAAAATTATTGTCAACATCATGTAATGTTATTTATGTGGTATATACTATATATTAATGCTATAAATTAAACCTCACAAAGAGAATTATATGATGTAGAAATCGGGCATTTTTCGAAAGAGAAAAATTTTGTCTGCATACCATAAAGTTCTTTCTTTTTTGATCGCCAGTCACATTGACGTAGTTTTTGTGTCATGTTGCAATCGTCTAAAATTTGCACTCATGACGTCAACTTTTAGTCACTATTCAAGTATTTTTTCACGTTTTGAGATTCCGAATTACTGGGTTTAATTCGAATTATATATGTTTAAGGAAAATATGCGTTTCCCACCGTGCGAAGAACGGGTACGCAGCTAGTCTATACTATTAAAATCTGTGCGCGTTTGTCTGTAACATCATTTCCTCCGAAACGGCTGGGAGCTGAGTTTCGATCGAGGTATCCACGGATTCGGAAAATTCCGAGGAAGGTCTTCCGCTAATTTAAATTTCGAAAATCGAATTAGTTTAGGAGATATTGATTTAAAAAAACCCATCAAAAACGCTACTTTTTGCTCTCCGTAATTTCGCGATTGTAACCCCTGTAGTCAAAAAAGTCAGAAATAAGCATCCAGGTTGCCATGTTTGGCGAATTTATTAAATGATTTAGACTCTTGAATTAAAAATAAAAGAATAATCTTTTTTTTCTGTATAGAATATATGCTAGGATATTTTTTAATTAAAATATCGTCTGCGTGGGAAATCAGAGCAGGAATCCAACGTTTTTATGTGTCAAAGAATAAGGATTTTGAGATTTCGGAAACTAAACCGTATATTTTATAGTTTGGCGAAAAATAAAATGGCTGATTTGGCAATTTTGAGAAAGTAGTAGGTTCTATCGATTTGCACAGTTTTAAGCTTGGTGCAATTAATTTTCCATGCAGAAATAGTGCAAGTATTAATGCGATTTTAAGTGACCAATATTCGGAATTTTCACCAAACTAAGTAAATTGATTTAAGTTAGGGGAATCCCGCCAAATTTTGAAAGAAATAAAATTCTTGCATTTTGTACATCGGAGTAAATAAAACACGCTATAGTTGATAATTTAAAATACTGCTATGCTACTTTTCAATTAGATGCCAGCGATTTTTGGCGATCGAACCATATACAAATAACGATTTCCCATTTTGATTGCTGTTAAATCAGTGCTTTGAATGATTCCCTGAAAAATAAAATCTCGCAAAATAGTGTATGTTGGCATTTTTTGGAGATGCACGAGAATGTTTTTTTAAGCTTGGTAAATATAGCTGGTATTGCCTCTAAATTATTACATTTACTGTGAAGTTAAATTTAGGATTCATTTTGGCTATTTGCCATCGACTATCCGCGTTAATTACGCCAATATGGCAGTTCTAGCAAGCATAAATAAATTTAATTTCATGTTCTATTTTTAATATTGCTACAGTTTCCGTAGTAACGGAATCCGTTGTTGCCACTTAAGCGGTTAAATTTAACAATTAGGTGAAAACACTAATTTCTACAGCTCTTAAGACTCTAAAACTGAAAACGCATTGAATTTGAAACAATTAGAACATTAACACAATCACCACGTCAATAACGCGAACCTGTAATTTCGGTTATTTTTAACTAAATCCATTTTCAAGGTCTTTAAGAAATCCTGTGTACTATGGCAAAGCCTCACATCTTAATTCCGATTAGTTTGCAAGAAAATTTATTAATCCAGCGTTTCTCAACCTGTGGGGGGCGACCCCCAAGGAGGGCGTAGAACATTTGCAGGGGAGGGGCGCGAGAAAAACCAAAGAGCAAGTAGAGATGCATGTTTTTAAAAAATCGTCTTATTTATTCTCATTTTTACTCAAAAATATATCCATTTTCGGTTAAAATGTTCATTCAAATTTTACTGAGAACATTATTTTGTAGAAAACTCGACTAAATGTTCATTATTAAAGATTAAAAAACTGAATGTATGCTGTAAAATGTGAGGGGGGCGCCACCGTAAATTAGCCTTTGTTGGGGGGGGCGACATTAAAAGGTTGAGAACCGCTGGATTAATCAGTATAAACTGAAGCAATGATCCTTTGTAAGTGTTTTCTTGAAACGAGGAAAATGCAGATTCACATTTTTGGTGTAGAAGTGACGATAGGGAGAACTGTTTAATTCAGTAACGTTAATGGGAAATGATAACTGATTATGCGCATGCAAGTCCCAAAAACCAAGAGAGTATGAAAAGTCAGGAATAAGAAATGAAAATCAAAAATAAATCACCTGAGGATTTATCGCGTACGAGAATGACATTGCAATCATGTGTACAACAAAGGTCCCAAGTGCTTATAATATTCTCCTGGCAATGACTTAGTCAGACCTGTGAAAGAACGCATAGCGCTCTGAACTGGAAGACGGAAGGTTTCTGGTTTGAAACAGGTCGCTTCTGCCGACTTGACCGTTCGGAGTTTACCTGTATTCCGTTCGGGCCTCCGTCTAGGTCCGTCTTGACCTAGATTCCATGTGTGGAAACTACATGCAGGATAATCTCCAGATTTGCGGAGAGTTCAATTTAACGCCTATCGTCTTGTACAACTTATTGAAGCAGCTCCACGATACCGGACCCATCCAGAAAAAGCCTGGGCAAGGTCATCCAAGAAAAGTTGCTTCTTTTTTGATCGCCAATGACACTGACATAGTTTTTGTGCAATCATGTTGCAGTCATCTCAGATCTGCTCTCATGACGTCAACGTTTCATCACGATTTAAATAATTTTTCACTTTTTTAGATTTCGCATCACAGGGTTTAATTCGAGTTATATTTGTAAGGAAAATGTTCTTTTCCTACCGTGCGGAGAACGGGTACGCAGCTAGTACTCTAATAAAATTTCAACTACCCCTCAAGTGGCGAGCAGTTGAGTATTTAATATAGGAATACGGAAAGCAAAGAAAATGTAAACTGAGACCATTGCAATTTATTTTAAATAGAAATTTCTATTAGAACTTTCTGGTAGGTTTTATTATTTTTACTATTTCTGTAAATGTATGTTAAATTCATAAACGTTGTACGTCATGTAATAAATTTGTCCAACGATCACAAATGCAGCCAGGCGCGTATCCAGGAAAACAATATTGGGGGGTGGGGGTTCCAAACGGTAAAAAAGGCTGAATTTTTCACAAAAAGACTATATCATTATCATTTTAGTAACAAAAATGAAAATTTAGGGGGAGGGGGGTCCCCTAAATACGTCCTTGAATGCAGCTATTTATTGTTTTAGGTTATTTGAAGTGATTGCCTTTTCATATTGACAGAGTGGCGCCGAATATTGGAGACAAAAATTAAAGCCATACATGTCAATAATTCCAACACTATGATCTCTGTGCCATTTGTAAAGCAAGATTTATTTAGTTAGTTCTTCCGACAACCACGCCAGGCAGGTAATATACAGCAGGAAATGTTAAATATGAATAGAGAGAATTCAATTCTGAGTTTATATGCGGAAATGAAAGACAGTTGCAATACGAAGTTGAATATTTCATCTTAAAGTTGTAGTGTTTAGGACTTTATTCTGATGAAGCAGCCCTTGATAACGCCTCTTGAACAATGCTGAAAAACTTCAAAAGGGATTTTTAAATACTGAATCAATCCTCTTGAAAACTTGATTCTTTATTGAAAATTAAAATTAAGACTACTGTTAGTTTTGCAGTATTGAAGAAAGTTTTCTAAACGAAAAAAAAAAAAAAAAAAAAAAAAAAAACTGTGTCACTAATTTTTAGGTTGTATAGTTTTAGCGGCAACTTCACCAAAATTTGGTACCGTAGGAGCGTTTGATTTTAGTTTAAGGTCTATGTATTGACATACATAGTAATTTATTTAATCGGACGCTAAACAGTGAATCATACATATAAAAGTTGAAATTGTTGGGATACATTCTGATAAACCCGCCTCTGAATCCGTTGAGAAATGTGGAACATTAAAACTGATATTAATTAATGATTGAGCTCACTTAAAGACATATTTTAAAGATAATTTCTCCTGGAAAATTAAACTCTTCGATTTTAATAAATTTAAGGAAATGTTAAGCAAAAGAAAACATTTTAATACCACATTTTAAGCTAGAGAACTGTGGGAAGGGAGGGGGGAGAATACAATAAAACTCGGCTTCAAAGTGTTAATCGATTTCAATTCTTACACACAGAAATGCACCGCAACTTTTTCATAAAAAGCTAAACTTTTAAATGTAACATAAAAGAAAAGTTCCAATGGGTGGGAACATAGCCTTGTGTTCCCACCTTTGTTAACGCCCCCATTTATGAAACGGGGTTATGAGGAACATGAAATCTTTTAAATTATGAAAGATAGGGCCCGAAAATATAACTTAATACCAAGACACACATTTTGCAATTGGAAAGTTCAAATTTGGAATAGGATTCGTTTTATAGAATGAAGGGAACAGAAACATTATGAATAGAAAATAATTCACAAATTGCTTGTGTTTTGCAGCTCTTCCATTTCCAGGCCTTTAGCAGGTGTGAAAGGGTTAAATAAATTATTGGCTAGGGATAATTTTCGTGAAAAGAATTTTACCTAAATTAACAAAGGCATAAAATGATTCTGAGCAAATGATGGGTCCAAAACGTTCAAGATCACTGTTTTGTGAAGCCACTTATAAAATCCAGAATTGGTGTAAATTGGCAAGTAACATTGGGGGGAGAGGTCAAATATAGAGGTTCTTATTGTAGAAAATACTTTCAAACAGGTTTTCGAAATGAATTTTCTTCTTATTATTTTTTCAGGTAAGGGGGGGCAAACCCCCCTTTTACTAGTAAGTTACGTCTATGAAATCCAGTATAAATATCGACCCACAAAATTAAATAAATAATGAATAACAGATATTTTTTAAATCAGAAAATAAAATACTTTCGCAATATATAGTAAAATAATAATAACATTAATCGTTAAATATGAAAATCTTAATCAAGAGCAATTTCCTGTTCTACTGCTTCGTATACTTGAACTCTTTGAATTAAGCTCAAAATAAGAAATATGAGTGACAAAAAATTATTTTTAAAAAAGAGAGAGGTGCTTTTCATTTGCACTTTCACAATATTAAAGTCTTTGAGACTAGCTTGCAGTAGTGGACATGGAGGCCGGCAGAATATTTCCCAGGGGGGGGCAAAGACTACTCAAGGGGGGCAAAGACTACTACAACGTGTGGTTACCATGTTGGAAAGAGCAAAAAAGCAAGGAAAAACACTGCATACAAAAATCCAGGGGGGGCATTGCCCCTCCTTGCCCCATGCTGCTTGCGCCCATGGTAGTGGATTGTTATACATGAGCTCAGGGCTGTACACAGAAAAAAATTTCGGGGGGGGGCATAAAAGATGAAAAAGGATAAATTTTCCACAAAAAGGCTTCATGATTATTGTTTTGTTAAGAAAATTTCGGGGGGGGGGGTGACCGGACCCCTGGGTATGGCCTTGCATGAGGTAGTCGACTAATTTTATAATACTGTAATTTTTGGTTAATTATTCGGGATTTAAATACTAACAGAGATGGAAATTTATCGAGTGCGTATTATGCACCACACCACTGCATACTGCTTACAGAAGTTCTTTCTGAAAGAATCAGATTTTACAATTAGAAAATTTTATAAACCAAATTTATTTTTATTCTTCCCAAAAGATTTTTGTTTTTTAAATAGTCATATGCGAAACTAATATGATTTTTCCCCCCCACATCAAGAATGTGTTTTAGTTGGTATATTTTAAATCAAGCGGAAATGGAAGAGGGGGGAGGTTACTTTCTCCGCCGGTTTCCGCCTACGGCCGATCCATTTCCGAAGTGGTTTAATTACTTTTTTAGGAGTAAATAAATTAATTAGTATTTCCTTCGGGGGGACACCTATGCTTGAGTTTAACGGCCTTTGTGTTGTCCTGTTAATACCAATGGCAGCCACTCTGACCTCAACAGTATAGCTTAAGAATGTTCCAGATAATAACCCTTTTGCAGGTTATATTCACAAACCAAACATTTTATTTAGCGTGAAAAATAAGAATTCCTCGATAATAATGAGTTCAGTTTTTTCTGAATGTTTGAACTTTCCAAACTGTTATTTGGCAAAAAATTACCAAATGATTTACCATTTTTGTAACCGTATGGGCGGATTCCATACTTCGTTGACTACGCCCCTGTGTACGCCCACTACTAATGATAATGCAAACAACGTTCTATGCATGAAATGTTTGGTTTGTGAATATAACCCGCAAAAGTGTTATTTTCTGGAACATTCTTAAACTATAATGTAGGGGCCAAGAGTGGCTACCATTCGTATAAATGGGACAAAGGTCGTTAAACTCAAGCACAGATGTTCACCGAAGGAAATACTAATTAATTTCTTTGCTCCTAAAAAAGTAAGAGAAAATAAAGTGTATATAATCCTAAACACTATGTTTTCACAGAAAATTTTTTAGCTAATACATCATCGTAATTACAATTTTTGAAGTGTTAGGTTCAGGCCCAGCGAGAGGGAGGGGGAGCCGGGGCCCGTCGAACTAGAGGGGGCCCGTGAATTTTTCAAAATGCACTGCAAATTTCCTTTCTACATCTTTACTTAGCAAGACTAAGCATCGAATCTGACATTACCAGACTATTAATTTTGATGATGCTATACGAAATTTTGCAATTAAAAAGGCACGAAAAGCCATTATTAAAATTAAATAATAAATACGCTAATTCTACCATTTATATATATTTTTAAACTTCAAGCATGAATAAAAAATCGCTAAATATGAAGATTTCCTTACTCCTTCTTTTCTTTTAGCATTCTATATAAAAATCACTAAAAGAAAAAAAAATTAATTCTCGGAACTGAGTGTTTAAGAATAGCAAAGTATGAACCGATTCACTTACAGATAAATAACAGAAACAGACTGCTGTTGATGATGGTGATTTGCTACTTATAGCGAGGTGGTAAGGCGAAGGAAGATTTTGGAATCTGGTTGTAAAAATACCGTAATGATACTTCATTTTTTTTTATTTTTTATAATGCATTATTACAGATTGTAAATACTATTATTAAAATTATAATTTAGGTAAGAATAAAAATGACCCCACAATATTGACTTTTTTATTTTTAATAACTAGTTTTAAAGTAAAATTGGGCAGAATTTAAAATATATTTCTTGAGGCAAAAACAAGCTGGGGAGGGGAGGCGGGAACATTGCTGTTCCGCCTTATAATATTTCTCTCGGAGGCCCTGGTTACGTTTTTAGGCAAATTTCTTTGGTACGTTTAATTTTTAATAACAATTAATATTATTATTTGAATTATGGCTGTTTATTTTGTTATTCCTCATGCAAGTCATGGGATTACTTTTCTGTTTTAGTAATTCTTTCTCTTTCTTTTGAAGTGGTGTAATACTTCGTACGTCATTGTTCGCTAGTTCAATATTTTTCTTTAAATTTTATGAAAAATCTTTTATGTAAATATAAAGTGCCGGAAAAAAGAAAAGTTGAAAAGCATTTCAATTGAACAGTAATGACAGTTAAATTGTGCTTGAAAAATCTATTGCGCGTTTTCATGGACATGCGGGTGTGGAGGAGAGTCTAGTTTTTTATTTATTACCCTCCGCTAAAGAGGGTAATAGTTTTGGGCAGACAAAAAAAGTCGTGGATGATAATTGATAGTAAATAAAATCTTACAGATCTCACGGAAATTTGAAACACACCAAGATCCGACACATGATTGGAATAATGGATACTTGAAAAATTTCAAAGTAACTTTCAAAGAGTCTATTGTGGTCAGTTTTTCCATGCCGTCTGTACGTACGTACGTATGTATGTAACTCGCATATCTCAAAAACTATTGGTCGTAGAATGTTGAGATTTGATATTTAGGATTGTTCTATGATCTAGTTGTGCACCTCCCCTTTTGGTCGCAATCGAGTGTATAGTTTATGTACAGGACCGCCCAAAAGATTCGAAATACATTACGCTCAATGGGCCGAAATTCATTAAACTCGCATATCTCAAAAACTATTAGGCGTAGAATGTTGAAACTTTATATTTAGGATTGTTGTAACATCTATTTGTGCACCTCCCGTTTCGGTTCCATTCGACTGGATAGTTTATCAACAGAATGGCCTAACAGATTCGAAATACATTAAGCTCTATGGGCCGACATTCATCAAAGCGTTTTTTAGAGGTTTTGGGCTATTTCAAACGACGCAGGAGTGATATATGCTGTAAAGAGTTAGAAAATGAATTTCTCCATTAAAAAAGTGTCTTTATCATTTACAGTTCTGCTACAGGAACACTCAAAAGATTTCCAATACATTACGGTCAATGGCAATTTTAGGGGCATTCATCCATTTCAAGCACAATACCGTCCTACCACATAAGTTAGGTAATGGTCCGACCACGGTCACGTGCCTCCCTCAAGAACTATGCCAAAAGTCGCCAAGCTTGGCGACTTTTGGTGTACGTGTGTGCATATTTAACTCTCAAATCTGAAAAACTGGAAGAACGGTTGGTTTCTCCCCGTTTGATTTACATGCAAATACATCCTGTACATGGCTGCCAATACAAATTAAAAGGTTCTGTCAAAAAACCTCTTTAGCGGAGGGGAAACTAATTTCAGCTGAAGGCTGAATATTTGTATATTGATTAATACGGTACTTATTTATTTATTTTTTTTAGCAAACCTTATTCAGACTCAAAAGAAAACCTTCAATGGAAGACCGGACCTTTTGTAAAAGCCGAAATGATCATTTTGTCGATAGCTTTATGCGTGTTAATGCACAAAGTTTTTATTAATTTCACATTCTAGTACCAGTCCTTGTTAAGCGTTTTTTGTGCTGCTTTAACCTGCCTAGCAAACACACTCCTGTTGGCGGAGTACCTTGCCAGTGCCTTTCTTCCTTTACGTCCAGGAGCTCTAGCACGATCTTATCGGAAAGCATCCGTCACGGATAGTTCTCACTCACGGATACTGAAAATCTTCGGATAAATATCCGATACCCTCATTTTGACTCTACCACCATGGTTTCGACTAATGGAAGTGAGAATTTTTATGCCTCTCTCTTCCGAGAGTATCAGAAGGGGACGCTATCAACCAATCAAAACAAGGCACTCTTTGCCGCATTCGAGCACGTAGTTTAAGTTTATGACATAGTACTTAAATAGGTACCACGTCTTGTCTTATTTTGTTAGTCGATCTCTGGCTGTGTTATACCATGTGAATATACAACGTATAAGATACTAAGGTACAGCTTTAGTATGCTCCCTTTGGCGCGCTTTATTTTTGGCGACTTTTTTGGCGCGATAAAGGATGCCAATATGGTAACCCCGCCGTCTGATGATCCGGAGCAGTAGATTCATCCGTGATATCACGGTTTCGCTAATAGTCCAAGAGCTAGTGACACGTTTTCCATGAAGTGTTTGATGCACCTTGAAATTTTTCAATTTTATTATGTAAGGAATAAAAGGTGGAAATACCTGTGTTTGCTCGACCCAACCCGGGACACCAGGTACTGCGCATAATAGAAAAGTGTAATAAAATATAACCCAAAATAAGTGTTTGATTCAGAGGCAAACAAACATAAATTAAAAGTTCAGATACTTTAAAACATAAAATTAAATAAGGCAGACAGTTTTGAGGGGGTTCACATTCAATGAATCCTTCCCAAAGTTGTGCTTTTTTAAATACAATATGAACTGTTTTATTCACTCTGAAATTTTAATAGCGTCTTAATTAGATAATGGAAAAATTAATAACAAAAAGCCAGACAGTTTCTCTGGGGTTTAATTACCGGCAGACATGAAAATGAATCTTAGTTACAATAGAAAGAGATGGACTGCGCGTGGTTGGCGATGTGAGTGAGAGCACTGATCACCCCAATAGCTACGCTCTCATTGGTTGTTGGTCGCATGTCTTTTACCAGCTGTACATTTAAAATTCATATTTTTGAGTAGAAAAAAAAAATTACAATTATTTAGACGTTTTTTAAACTTTTAATTCCTCAAGATAGAAGAATAGTGCAATCAAGTGAATGAAAAAATTTGAATTCAAATCTTATCGAATCAAAAAAAAAAAAAAAAAAAAAAAAGGAAACTGTGAGGTTATCATTGAAAATTAAACGATTAGTAGATTAAACGAGGGTTAACTGAAAATATACAATGTACTACCGATACAGCTGGTAAAAGACATGTGACCATAAAGAACTCAGTAATGCATACATAAAGCTCATGCTTATACATAAAGAACTCAGTAATGAATTCTTAGCCATTTTCTAATGTAAATATATACCGTGGCAGACGAAAACTTCTTTTCTGTGAGCCACGATATACGCACTCGTTAACAAATATAAACTTAATATTTTAATAATCTTAAGATAGAACATTTTTATTCATTTGTTACTAAGGCAACCATGTAAGCAAGAGGAAAACAAAAAAATTTAAATTTAGTGCTCGCGTTAATAATCTCGTTCACATGCTAGGTAGGAAAATTAAAAACAAGTAAAATTAGTTATCAGTCACCACGGGAAATGCTTTATTTTTTTGCCGCTAGGATCGTTGCACGTCACTAGATTTCCAATGTTTACATAATTGAAACTTATTTGGGGTACCAAAAATCTAGCATAGCAGCTATTGAGATGTCCACTCCTATAATATATCTCCTTGGTTTATATTAAGCACCTGATTAATTAAACATGCAAAATACATAACTACTCTTTCATAGAAAAATACACAAAAAACTAATAAAGATTATACTGATCACAAGAAACTACGAGTTACTTCTCGTTAACGGAAAATGACGTTTACATTACGTCTTACGAGTATCGTCGAGAAAATGTTGCTACCCAGAAATTTTGTCACTATGCGACGGATTACTAAAACATAAGAAATTAGGCGCTTGTTTTAGACACCAGGCATTTTCCCTATCTTAAAATTTAAGCACCAGATTTCCTTCTTATCTTAATAGCGCCGTTTTCCAACAGATTCATTTTCATGTCTGCCGGTAATTAAACCCCAGACAAAGTGTCTGGCTTTTTGTTATTAATTTTTCCAATATTTAATTAAGACGCTATTAAAATTTCAGAGTGAATAAAACAGTTCATATTGTATTTAAAAAAGCACAACTTTGGGAAGGATTCATTGAATGTGAACCCCCTCAAAACTGTCTGCCTTATTTAATTTTATGTTTTAAATTATCTGAACTTTTAATTTATGTTTGTTTGCCTCTGAATCAAACACTTATTTTGGGTTATATTTTATTACATCTTTCTATTATGCGCAGTACCTGGTGTCCCGGGTTAGGTCGAGCAAACACAGGTATTCCCACCTTTTATACCGTACATAATAAAATTGAAAAATTTCAAGGTGCATCAAACACTTCATGGAAAACGTGTCACTAGCTCTTGGACTATAACGTTTTCCTCCAGCGAATCGGGAGCGTTTGTTCCTTTATTAAACTTTTGGAGACCCCTTTGCCAGTATTTCGCGCGGGAGCTTCGAGTGATGAAACCGCCATTACGCTTTATGGTTTTATTTTAATCGCTTTATTTTAGATTAAATTTTATTATTTAAATATTACTGAAATTTAAAATGGATGTTCAGGTTAATACTGACTGTTTATATACAGTTTTGTATGAATAAACATTCTTTTGATAGTACGTTTCAGGTTAATATTTTCGTTCTCGATTGTTTATTTGTTAAGGGTAGAAGTAACAAATAATTACGTTATTAATATTTTATACAGTGAAATAATTTTAGATATTTTGATTTTATTATTTCCATATTGCAATAATTTAGGGATTTTAATCAAGGTATGTGATAAGCATTGTGTGTTTTTATTTGTTAATGGTAGGAGCAACAAATAATTCCGTTATTAATATAATATTTGATATTTTGATTTTATTATTTCAATATTGAAACAATTTAGCGATTTTAATTAAGGTATGAGATAAGCATTGTTCGTTATGATTTGAATTAGTTCTTTATTTTGCTTACGTAGTCTTTTGTCAGAATGCTAAAATGCATTTTAATTTTTTTGTCTTTTTTATTTGTTATTTTTGTGAGGTATTGCCTTTAGAATATTATTTGTTTGCATTGTTTAATTTAATCTACTAAAAAGAGAAAGGGGGGGGGTTGAGGGGGGCACAGCCCCCACTCACACAAAAAGAAAAGTTATTAAATTTTATTAAACCGAATCTATATGTACATGTAAGCTTGTTGTCTGTTTAATTTTTTTTCATAAAAATATTTAAAAGCCATTAAAATAAATCATAGCAAAATTAACGGCGACGATCAACTATCTCGGAACCAACGCCATCCGATCCGCCATATTGTTTACAATTGGCATCGGCAAGGCAAACTTGGGTTGGCGACAGGATTTTGTCGCCAAATCAAAAAATCGCCAAAAAGGGACCATACTAAAGCTGTTCCGATACTAATGCGCAGTACTCAAATACTATAAAAAAAAATTAATATCGATTTTCGAACCGCTTTACCAAAACTTTAATTGTAAGTTGCGTGCAAAGTTAGTTGCGCTTCGGTGGCTGAATCGGTAAGACGCGGGACTATTACTAGGGCGTTATGTGATCGAACCCCGTGCTGCGCAATATTTTCCTGCACATTTTTTTTTTTTTTTAAATACGCGAATCTTTAATTAATTCATCAGAATTTTACACTTTCAAAATAAATCACTTTTAACACCCACAAAACTCAATATTTCTTTAAGGTACATTAATTTTTGTCAGACAGACTATTTTTTCCCTAATTGTCACCCGTTCGTGATGCAACAGCAAAAGTATTAATTTTTTAAGCATCATCAATTGTAAAAATATATTCTTTGACTAGCAGAAATAAAATTTTAAAAATATATAAATAAATATACAGTCAACTCACAATTTTACGACCCTTCCGATTTAACGACCCTCTGATGAAGTGCTGACAGTTTTTCAATACCTTTTATAAACTTTATTTTACACTCAGTATATTCACATGGCCATTATGACCATTATGCCAAAGTTCATTGAAATCCGCATTTTCCTGAAGCCGTGCCTCCTCCTTATAAAATAAAAACGGTAATATTCGAGTAAAAACAAATCAGATTGAAATTATCGTCCAAGCAATGGAAGAAAATCATTACTTAAATGAAAACAACTTTTCCAGTTTTTATAGAGCGCAGCAAACGAAATGAGGATTTGAAATCTCTAGCACAAAAATTAAACAGCAGTGGAGGTTTTATTAAAAATGTGAAAGCTTGGCAAAAGGTAAGCAGACTGTTATTTTATAAATTTTAAATATCATTAAAAATTAGCATCATTATATTCTAATTGTTCTAGGCTCTAAATATTTTTTAAACTCTTGAATCAGTTGGAATGCTAATGATTTATTCAACCGAAAATTGTTGATAAATTCGTCGTCGGCTTAATTCAAAGGATTTACACCTAGGAATCGAATTTCGGTTCCTATGAACCCTTCTAGCATCTTATTGTCGTGCAACAGTTGCTACAATTAAAACCGAGCCATTATTTTGATGTAAACAACTACCATCAGAACAAATAACCACGCATGCTAACTTGTATCCGAAGCGGAAAGAGCTTCTCACTCGCGTTTACCGTGCCGGGAAAAAAAAAGTGGAATTTCCGACAGGGTTTCCGATATCGGAACGTTCCCGAGAGCATCGTGGTAGACCAAATTGACGCCCTTTCGGAATGTGATGTCATGAGTGAGAAAAGGATTGTTTTTCGGAAAAAATATATAAAGGTGTGTCGGAAAAAATATATAAAGCTAGTAGTGGGGAATTTTGGAAATAGCAGTAGGGATGTAGGGATTTCGTATCCCAGACAGGACAGCTCCGAATGAGACTGAAGGAAAGCTCTCAGCTCTCATTTCAGAGAAGAGAAGGCTCTCTTTTTGGTATTAGAGGACGGATCCGATGATGTGGTGTGTGAAATATTTTAAAAGAACTTGTGAATCGGCTATGGCTCAAGAGCTTTTTGCGTTATAATTGAGAATGATGTTACATAATAGTAAAGAAATATATATTTATATATGTATCATGTCTGACGGGAAAAAAAATACAAGAGGAAAATTGTTAAAATATATTTTTTGAATGTGTTGTCTGTACTGAATAGATAGGTTTCTTGATTGTCAAATTTTATTTAATCAATGAATGCGTTTCCCTTTTATTAAATATTTTATGGTGCTTCTCAAAAATTCTGTATATATCCGAAATAATAAATCTTTTTCTTTCAACACCCTATCTTTAAACAACAATTTTAATCATATTATTTTACTTTTAAACCGATATTCTGATTTTAATCATTGATTCAAATCAGATGATCTGAATGCTGTGACTAGAATTTACGATTTCGCCCCCCCCCCTGAACATGTTACCCGAGGCACGTGCATCGCTTGCCTCCTCTAGCTGCGGCCGTGGATGATCTTACATATTTTTTAAATGGTGTACAATGTATTAAGAGTAACATAATGTTAAATGATTTTAAAATTACAAAGTAAAAACTTACTTTTTAAGCAAGTTAAATTATTTAAAATATGTTCAAAAGGTTTATTTCTTTAAGAACATGTTTCAAAAATATTTTCAATTAAAATTTATTTGTAATTAGATCTTACAATTTACATAAATGATTAACTTATTTTAATTAATAACCATTGTTTGGCTTTTTTTTGTAAGTGGGAAGACAGATCAGACTTGGTAAACTTTCAGAAGAAAAATTTTGATCAACATAAAAATATAATGTAATTGTTAAGCATTCAAACTGTGGTGTGTGTGTGTGTCAGTGGCGGAGTAATGCAAGTTTATCGGGGGGGGGGGTTAGTTTGTCAGTGGGGGCAGTTAGTTAGAAGATTGACATATACATCCATTTTATGAAAGGAAAATAGGATCTTTTACATTAATTTCTTTTTTCACGGGGGGGCGGCCGCCCCTCGCCCCTCCCTTTAATCCGCCCTTGGTTTGTACGATTAACTGACACTGGATTTCTAAAATTTTTCACATGTAATAGAATCATCACATTTTCAAGTAGATTTAGAATTAAATAATTATTACGGAATCTAGAATTAATTAACAGTGATAACCCATTTCAGGCCACGCATAGAAATTGTATAAAATGTGGTATTGTTTTCATTGAAATATGCTTAAATTACATTCATTAAGACACAAAGTTTCATGCATGAAAAATAGTATTTTATATAAGAAATAAAATGGTGCGTATACGCACCATTGGCCAATTTTTATTCAAATTTAAGTAAAAAAAAATTAAGTGTTTTATGACATTTGTTACAATTTTATTTTATTTTCAAAACTTGAAATTTTAATCCATTATAAAAACATATGATTAATCTCAGTGCAGGGGCGTAGGCAAGGAGGGGGGTTAGGGGGGTCATAACCCCCAGAATGAGAAATTTTTTGCCATACAAAATGTATATTCTTCACTACATTATCACACACACGTATACATACATATATATGAGTTGTAGTAGTCGTAAGCCCTCCCCCCCATTAAAAATGTATGGCTACGTCCCTGCTCAAGTGGAATAATTACACACTTTCAAAAAGTCGAATATGTCAATAACCGTTTCAAGTTGAAAAACTAGCGTATTTTGAAATTTTCTCAACAGAAAGTGTTTACTCCAGTTGAATTACTAATATTTTATAAATGTCTTCAAAACCCTTAAAAATAGCAGAAAAATAAAATTAGTGAAAAATATTTGTCACAGTGTTAATAAAAAAAATATCTATTGAAATGGTGCCTTTACGCACCTTTGGACAAAAATGGGTTAAAATAAAACAGAAGCTGATTTTTTACTCTCAAAACTTACGAAAGTTCTATTTATTGAGTAAAAATTAAAAGTGTTCAAGAAAACTAAAAAGATTAGACAGAAAATTACTACTGCTTTCCGAAATATTATAGGTAGGTAATAATCAGTAGATGAATATGGCTCAGAGAATACATTTTATGTACCAGAAATCCAATGAATCCAACCGAAAATTATTTTTTAATAGCTAATTTATATATAAAAAATATTTAAATGTAGTAAAGTTTTTCTGTAAAAAGGCGTAGAAAAATAATTTCAAGATTAAATATCTAGCGGTAAATTCAGTTTCTCCGTTGTATTAAATTTAAGTGAGTTATTGCTTGTTTTGTTTGCGTTTTTATGACAACGCAAACAAAATCCTCCAGACATGGGCGGTCTGCTTAGGATGGGGGGGTGCCTTGGTCGGAAGACTTTCTAAGGGGTTCTAACGAGTATTTACGGAGTGATGAAGGCTGGACTACAAACTTTGCTATATTACCGTGTTTACTTGCGTAATAGTCGCACTTTTTTTTTGCTAATTTTTCAAGGTGAAAGTCTAGGTGCGATTATTATCAACACCGTCTCGAAAGGACGAAAAGTCCTTCATAGATGGTGTTGCTATTATGCGAGAAATCTACTAGATAATATTGTACACTGTAATGATAAAAGAGTATTGGTAGTATTATAAAATTACTAATTTACCAAATGTCTCCAGATTATCTGCCGTAATTAAACAATCTTTTCGTCAGTTGCACACAAAAAAGTTATTTTTATTTTGATAGTAATATTTTTATAGACATAAATGAAGGTCAAATACGTGACTGCGACTTTTATGCGGGGAAAATATTTTGACGATTATTTCGACTTCAAAACGGTGGATGCGACTATTACGCGAGTAAACACGGTAGTATAACAAAGAGTTGTTTTGTTGAGTTCTGGTAAGTTCTGGCTCCGACTCTTTTTTTTTTTTTCTTTTTTTTTTTTAATAACATATAACAGGTGAAAAAACGTGCCATTTAAAAATAGCACTTTCAGATAGTAATTATGCATTTTGAATATGCAGTGAAACCTCTCTGTAGGGGCTATCTGCCGTTCCATTGAAAATTGGCCCTTATGAGAGTAGCCCTTGAATACGTGTGACAACAACAACAACAAAAAAAAAAAACTAAAATAAGGAAATCAAAACCTATATATAGGGGGAAAAAATGTTTATTAACATTTTCAAACTCTATGCATGAGCATGATTGAAAAAAAAATTCTATTGAAGTTCCTTTATTTTTCATAATTTTTTCATGGACAATTTTAGTTTCTATTCTTTTACTTTATGGAACAAATTACTTCAATTTACATCATTTATTAATGCCTTAGAATGATAATTTAGTTTATTTATAATATAATCATTTCTATTAGCGTTTCCTGGTCAAGTTTTCGCTCCAACCCAAACTCCTAAAGGTTTAAAGGTCAAACAAAGTATGAGGAAACCTGTTTGTCTCCCCTGCGGAAAAGGTCCGTCATTCCTGGCTGTGTCCCGCAATCTCGAAAGATAAGGCTGACAGAAGAGCATAAATTCTCTGTAATTGGAATTGTCGCGTTTAAGGGGTCAGTTAGGAATGCAAAAGTAACCCCACTCTCCAAAATAAGCGATTTCCTCACCCACAAGTCCGAAAGAGCATTGACCCCTCACCCCGCATCTTTCGAATGGGGAAGCTGAATTGAGGGGTTAACAAAAAAAAGTAATGGTCATTCCTGGACAAATGAAAGTAAGCTTTATAAGCTGTTATTTGGTCTTAAAAACAGTTGACCGTACGAAAAGATATAACGTGCAAGAAAAAATCTCAAACATATGCTTTTTGATAGATATCTTTTGAGTTTTACTCTTTCCAAAATAAAATCCTGCATGTGACCCTGCGCTTATGAAATTACAAACGAAATCGGCCTTTTATAATCTAAAAAAGCAATTTCTGGGGGGGGGGGATTTACCGTTTAAGGATACGGATTTTTCAGTTAGCTCATAATTTCGAAGCATATGTTACTGTTTCTGATATATATTATTTATTTCTATAATTTCATAGAAATTGGGCACTTTATGAGATAAATATTGAAACTCAATGCAATATCTCTGGTCAGTATCTTGAAAAACTTAATTAAAAGCCAAGTGTATAGAAGTGCGAGTAAAAAAAATGAATTAAAAATTGATAAAGATTTAAATGGTGTCAGTAAATTAATATTTATAAATCATTTTCAGTAGACCTAATCTGTGTTTAATGCGAATTAAAATATTGATTAAAATTCTGAATTTTTATCAACATTTTTTTTATCAACATTTATTTTTATTTGGATCTTAAAGTTTCTGTAATGCAATAATAATTATTTCTGTGTCAATTAATCGATTAAATGGTTCGAATATTCGATTAATTTTTTTCCTGGCTATTTCTATTCGGCTAATTCGATCACATTGCTGTTAAAAATATATTTATTCACTATTCAAGTTTGATTAAAATCATATTTTCTTCTATAAGATTCGACCTTCCTAGAGTGTAAATCTTCGTTGAAACAGCGTAACTTGCTGAGAGTAATTCTTTGTTATTATTGGTTATGAAATTTATATTGTTACTCTAAAAACCTCTATGATGATTTCAAGAAGTTTGATTTGTGTTTTGAACGTAAAGAGAAAACGTTGTGAATAAGATCTAATTTCACATAAAAATCATTATAAATTTTGATCTCATATATAGGTAAATAGCTATGGTACTTAAGTTATCAGTAACTGCCTAGGTATCATAATTGAGCATCTGAAGGTTTAACCAATTTATACATTATTTTACTTTTTAAAAATTAAAAAATGCTTCCACCGCCAAAATTCGGTGAGTTAGGATGATTTTTATTTTGCAATACGTGCTTAAGCTTAAGACTTTTCACATAAAAAATATATATATACATATGCATTATTATTGTACATTTTAGTCCTTTTTAAAATAAGATTTATTGATTTATTTTATTTTATTTACAATTACTATTAAACACATTGGGCGAGGAGAGAACTAATTGAATCGATGAGTGCCGATACCACCTCAGTCACAAAATGGAAATTTTTCAGGAGAGAGAAAAAACTTCATAAATCCTCCAAATTTGAGATTATTTTATGTGGCAAGTTTATCTGTGAACTATAGATGCCAAAGTTGTTTCAAATATTTCAAATATTTTGAGATTTTGTAAAAATCGTGTAAATGTTTGTTCTCGTATCCCTCAAAAACAGCTTTAGGGAGTAGAATGAAATTTAGTAACATTATGATCAGTAACAACTAAAACAATAAATGCCTGATTTTATTTTATCTTAAGTTTGAATAAATTTTAAAACTTTGCAAAATTGCATTTAAAAAAAAAGAGAAATCACTATAAGGCGTCCGGAGTTAATATATTAGCTAGCTATTTAATTTTTAAAAAACTGTTGGATTTTTTAGATGTTTATTTGCCGTTTTAGGTTTTTTGAAACTTTTGAGTTTTCTGGAGGCATAATATTTAAATTCTGTAAGGAATCAAACAAAATTTAGTTATAGGAGAGGAATGACCTCTTGACATTAAAACTTTTCCACTAAAACAAAACGTTAAGTTTGAATACAAATACCTTCTCTACTGAGAATTTCACTCAGCACTTACTTACAATCTAACATGGAATCATTTAACAATAGACAGAAGTTATATCGTTGCTTTCAATAATTTTGCCTATAATCTACTTCCATTTTTTGTACTCCTATAATGCTGACGATAAGTCAGGCTTTTTGGAAATCTGCATTACATACTAATCTAAGACAGGTAACTTCATCTAATTATTTGAGACAATTCAATTTAAAGTAATTTTAAAAAATATATGCTTTAAATAAAAACAGGTTGATAATGAATTTATCCTAATTTCAGCATTAAGCTAGCTTCTGATAATCACAATATTTTTAGCACTATGTTTAAAATTTCAAATTTTGATACCTACAACCTCTGGTGATAAAAAAAAAAGTTGCAAAAAATGAAGATAAATGCCTAAATTGTTATTAGATAGCAACATTTGATAAAAGGTTCTATTATATAAAGAATTAAAGCGTGACCTGTTTGGGATACCCTGTATATTAAAACTTATCTAAAGATAACCATCTCAATAGCTATTTTCTGCATTTACTAGAAATTGTATGCAATTGTATGCACTTGGCTAAAATAACTAACATAAGAGTCAATTACTGGTGAAATCCATTTTTTCTTACCCAATAATTGATATATAGGTCATCTTAGATAAATAAATAATTTTGTTTATTAAAAAAATCTCTACGTATTTACTTTATGAACTATTATCTAATACGAATGTAGGAAAAAAAGGCACCAGGAAAAAATGCCCCCCCCCCTCCACAGCAGAGCCTGTTTATCGGCAGGGCAACCGGGGCACTTGCCCTGGGCCCACCAATTTCAAGGGCCCAAAATTTTTGTACTTTTCAACACAGATTGTTATTTATTAATTCATAAAAAACTTTGTATAAAAATTTGGATTGTCATTATCTTGAGTCGTAAGCTGATTCTCTGACATTTTACTGTACTAAGGGTCCTCTAAAACCCATGAGCATTCGATCAAAATCCGTGAGCCAGTGTTTGAGCCTCTTTTTGCAAATTTTATTATAAGAAAGTCTCATCAGTTTTAAGATTCGTACTGTAAGTTTTTCGATTCTTTTCATTTATATTTTAAAGGAGTTTAGTATAGAAGTGTACGTATATGTACTATAGTATGTGTCTAGATATTCATTTGTGAAAATAAATTTTATCCATGTATGCAAAATCATTTAATATTCGTTACTGCAATGTATGCATATATTTAGTATCTAAACTTGATATATATTTCTGCAGATAAATATGTGCCCAGAACAACTTAAATGCGGACTATGTAATTTCTCGTAAATGCAAAGGCCCAAAAATTTGTATTTGCCCAGGGCCCAATATCGTGATGATCGGGCCCTGCTCCACAGAATTATAATTTTCATAGGGGCATGGGGGGTACGTGCACTCACATGACAAATCAAATGTAGGCTATAAAAGATTCTTTTGTAAATTGAAATGCATTTATTAGAGAAAAGACTAAAAACAATTGTGACCCCTCCTCTCTGCAGAATTTTTTTGGGTCCGCCCCTGATTTTTTTAAATAGTGGACAAAAACTTACTTTGATTTGCTTTTAACGAGGCTCTTGAATTTGCAAAGTGGGGGGGGGGGGGTCGTCAAGCACCCACCTGCCCCTATATGGGCTCAGAGTAAATGTGAAGATACTATTTAAAATGCTATTGTAAAATTCTGTTGTATTTTGATATCAATAGAAATAATTATAACAATACTATAGTTCAAAATAGGCTTTTTTGAACTCTTTTAATTTTAATTAATTTATTTATTTAGGTTTTTTTGTGCGTGTGTGTGAGGGGAGTTATGCAAAAAACGGATAAGAAGTATGATGATAACTTATCTGGAAGCATTTAAAATGTATTAAAATAAATAAAATAAAATGCATCAGATATTTAAAAAGGCGCTTAAAGTGATACACATCACTAAAAATAAAATAATTTTCAGATTTAATTTTACAGCTAAGCCAAAGTAATATTAGAAAAACCAAACAGATAGCTAAAAGATTAGTTTTTTTTAAATTTTTTTTAAACTTGTCATGGTTACTGTGAAAGTGAATAAAGCGTGAATGTGACACAATTTATTTAAGGTGATTTGATCATTAAAAACTGCCGGTTTGTAGATATATTTCTCATTAATTAATACATATTTAATCATGTCCTTTTGCTATGAGCCTTGATTTCCCTTTTTTATATGAAAATAATACTATTTAGTTCGGTAATTATGTTTGTTCTGTTTTTTATAAAAACTTTTAAAAAAGAAACAGACATACAGTGGAACTTCTTTTTGCATATCTAACCGACCCCTTATTGCGATGAAGATCTCGCCGAAACCCATTACAGGAAATTTATGACTCTTCTGACCTTCTGCCAGGCCTCTCGCGAAGAGAGCAAACTTTCGTTTGACTAGGGGTACGCCTGACGAGGAAAGACAAGTCAATTATCTTTTAGACGGTCCCTCTTTTGAACCCCAACACCCCGGCTAAGGCATAAATCGCGTAAATCGTTTTTCGATGTAATCCCAGCCAGCCACCATACATCGAATTAACGTCGCCGTCGACGTAGTTTCGACGTAATCATCGACGTTAAAAATCCTTGGATATGTCCACCTGTCGTTGGCTGAATTCGAGCGCTGAACTTCTCGACGGCGTATTACCCGCGAGGGGTGACCGTGAGAGATAACAATCTAGCTTAACTACGGCGTAAGAATGGAAAAGGGTGACCGCCAGGAAGAGAAAATCCCCGATATTGGTCGAACATTCGTCGCTATAACGGCGAAGGGAGACAGATTCTCGGAATTCGTTTATAAAATTCAGCTCATAGTGGTTGATTTTACGTTATACCTTGTCGAATCGCTCCAACAGGACAGAGAAAACCGGCTTATATTCGTCTAATAGAAGTCGTTCTTTAAAGACTTCGCAGAATTTGTCGAATTCTGACCATTTATAAACGTAGTAATTATGCCGCAATTCCAGACATTCAGAGAATAGACAAATACCATTTACATACGTCGTGAAGGAATGGAAATTCAAACTGTTCTGATCTTGTGAACTTTTGCCGTTTAAAAAGGAAACATTTTATATTTCTATATAATACATTTTAATATTAGTTTGTTAGCTAATAAAAAGTTATTTTTAATTAAATGTGCAAAAATTACAAGTTTTAAATTAACTTCTAGTCGTTTAGATGAAGTTGTAAAATATACATTCATAAAAATTTGAACACAGAGAAAATACATTAAAGAAAAATATAATCTTGATTTTTTGAATTTAATTGATCAGTAACTTGCATAAATACACTACTGGCCACCCAAATTGCAACACCAAGAAAAACAAGAGATATCACAACAAAATTTATTGTGTAGATAACATGTTGACCAAGTAACAAATGATTAAATTTACAGCATTCTATGAAGCGTGGTTCCTGCCAAAATCAGTACCCAGAGTAGCCGCCGTTGTTGGAGATCACAGCTGCCACACGCCTCGGCATTGATTCAAAGAGACTTTGAATGTGTTCTTGGGGTACAGCAGACCAAGCAGCTTCCACACGTTGCCAAAGTTGATCTGGTGTGACAGCTGGGGATGAACTCTGGGTCAGTCGTTGAGCAACCATGGACCACATGTTTTCTATCGGCGAAAGATCCGGAGAGCGCGCCGGCCAGGGAAGCAATTCAATCTGGTGATTGACGAAGAACCCTTGGACAATGCGTGCCACGTGTGGCCGTGCATTATCCTGCTGAAATATGGCTGTTGGCAAGCCCTGAAGGTAAGAAAGGACAACTGGCTCCAACACCTCGGAGATGTAGCGCTGGCTGGTTAAAGTACCGGCAATGCGTACTAGAGGAGTGCGAGAGAGATATCCGATACCGCCCCATACCATAATACCCGGTGCAGGACCAGTGTGACGGTGCATAATGCAGCTGTTCAGCATCCTCTCTCCACGGTGTCTCCAGACTCGAATCCGACCGTCGTGGTGTTGCATACAGAAGCGTGACTCGTCAGTAAAGAGAATTTCATTCCATTCTGTCGTCCACATCCTTCTTTCATCGCACCATTGGCGGCGGAGACGTCTGTGGTTCCGCGTCAGAGGTAGACAAAGCAACGGACGTCTTGCGGACAGACCATTCTGCTGTAAACGACGTCGAATGGTACGCGCAGACACTGGATGATGCGTTACAGACTGAATCTGCTGTGATATGGTTCGTGATGTGACTGAGCGGTCCGTCACTGCCATGCGTACAATCTGCCTGTCATCACGTGACGTGGTGCACTGAGGTCGATGCGGTCGATCACGTCTGTCCGTCGTACCCTCCTGCACCCAACGATCACATATCCGCATCACAGTTGTTTGGTTTCGTCCAATACGACGACCGATTTCCCTGAAAGATAACCCACAATCTCGGTATGCCACTATCCTTCCTCTGTCAAACTCGGATACTTGATCAAAAGATGATCGTTGTTTCCTACGAGGCATAATTTATCGTTTTTTTGAAAAAAAAGCAAGAAAAACACAATTGCTGTACTTGAAACCGTCGAAATCTCCAAGCCTTAAATAGCGCTTTGAGGTGGCGCCACAGGCGCGCTTGATGTGCGTCTGCGCTGAAATTCTAATCATTTGCATATCTCACCTCAGCTAATGCATGTTGTAAATTTCATATTATTTGCATGCTTCCTTCAGGGTGTTGCATTTACGATGGCCAGCAGTGTAGCTTATGTCTCTAATTTACATTTTAAAGGGGTATTCCCCCCGGTACATTTTATGAATTGTTTTTACTGTAGGTATATTTAATAAAAGGCGGGGGTGGGTACGCTGTTTAATTCAATGTTATAAACAATCTAAATATCTTCATATATTGGTGAAAGATGGTGAAAAAGTAACTTAAAAATTAAATAGAATATTAGTAAATTTAGTTAAGTAAGGAATACAGTTTAAAATGCAATTTTACTAACAGTAAATATAATTTACTTATTTTATATAAAAAAGATTACTTTTTAACCAATATATGAAAATATTTAGATAGTTTATAAGAGTAGATTAAATAATTTTTTGCACCCTTTTATTAAAAATACCTAATACAGCCAAAACGATTAATAAAATGTACCGGGGGAAAAAATGGAAACCCTTTAAAATGTAAATTAGTGACATAAGTTGTTCGTGCGAGTTACTTATCTGTTAAATTAAAAATCAAGATTATATTTTAACTTTAATATATTTTTGTATATGTTCAAACTTTTATGAATATAAATTTTATAACTTTATCTAAACGATTAGAAGTTAATTTAAAACTTGTTATTTCTAATCATTTAATTCAAAATTGCTTTTCATTAGCTAACAACTAGTAGTATAATGTATTATATTTAGAAATATAGAGTGTTTCCTTTTAAACGGCATGTGCACCCGACAAGAAGTTTGAATTTCCATGCTTTCACGACGTATGTAAATGGTGTGTGACTGACATATTCTCTAAATGTCTGGAATTCCGGTATAATTACTACGTTTATAAACTGTCAGGATTCGACGAAATCGTCAAGGAACCACTTCTATTAGACGAATAAGCCTGCTTTTTTATCTCCATAGTTTATTATAGTTTTCCTGTAATAAAATATGAAGAAGTTTTCTATCTACAAATCCCCCCCCCTCTCACCCTCCCACGAGAAAAATTTTGTCTACTTCATTACACAAACAGTTTTTTATTTATCTCTCTTAATTCTTTGATTTGTTCAATTTCACTACTCCAAATAGGTTTAAATTACATACTAAATGCACACATATTAGTATACAATTTAAAAAGAAAAAAAAACTTTGCATAAAGTGCTTTAATCTGTTTCATTGTAAGTTATGCCATAATGCAATAATAAGTTGACTTTTGTTATAGTAAGTTTACATTAAGTAAATTTGTGCTTATAATGAGAAAAAATATTTCATATGCTTAAGGTAAACAGTTGATTTTATGCCAATTGTACCTTTATATTTCACTCTATAATACAAATAAGAAGACTTATAATTAGCAATTAAAAAGAAAATGAATAAAAGAAACAAAGCACATAATTATTAGTTAAATAATTACTTAACTCACCTCTAAAATTTTGATGGCTGGAATTAAAATTTGTAGTTACCCCGATAAACTTTAATAACATCACCGGCCAACACAATTTAAAGAGAGCCAGACAAACTTATTAATATGCCAAGCTAACGATAAATCGTGTTAGCATTGAACTTGAAAAATATTCCAAGAGATACTTGAAAAATATCCACTTTTATAGTTAAAACTATGGAAATTTTACTGTTCTGTGTAGAGCAGAGCTCAGCCATTGACTACACGCTGGAGCGAGTTCTGCCCTTGCATAAAAAACTGCGAAGTACGAGCCACGCGAACCATGAACGAATACACACACAAAAAAGAAAAAAAAAGCATCTGTTTTCTGAGAAAACGGTTGGGGTGGACATGTCAAAGGTCGTGAGAAAGGACCCTGTAAATTCTGTCTCCCCTGCACTGTTTATTCGACGTTCAACTGACTATTAACTAAGCTGAAAAAAATTCTCGATGCTCCATCGCGTGTTTCTTCTTGGCTGGCTGGGGGGGGGGGGGTCTCTTAGACCGCCAAAGCCATAAGCGGAAAATCGGTGATGTATTGACGGATCATAGACCTCCTGAGGGCGACCAACATTAACAGTCGAAGATAGCCGCCTCCCTGACCAAAATCGAACGGCTCTTTAAGACGTCGACAACACAATGTATGTTTGATCTCTTTTAAACGCTATTTTTTGCTGTAATTTTTCCTCGACCTATTTTCGACATTTCGACATCGGGAATACGTAATTTAAACGTGTGTGCGCTTGCTGGGATGGGATACCACGGTCATGGCTCCCCCTTCTTCCTTGCAAGGAATTCCTGAACTGTTATCTTTTAGTTCAGGGATTCAATGCACCTATTTGAGATTTAAGGCAGGCACATGGGGGGGGGGTGGCTTTATCAGGGGTAGTCAGAGGCCTTCTAATAAGAGTAAAATTAACACTATATCAATGGGTAAATTTTTCGTTCCTAAAAATATCAGCCTTTAATAAAGGTGGCCCTCGAATAGGGGCGGCCTTTATGAGAAGTTTCGCTGTATTTTAATTCTTATATTTCACGATGTGGGTAACTTTTAAATACAGACTTTCGATTAACCGAGATCGGATTATCCAGATTGCGGCTTATTCGGGAAGGTCACAATTTATTAAGTTGATGATGCAGTGAAATTAGCTTAAAGCACCACGGTTAACAAATCACGGAGAGCAATTTCACCGAATGAAATTCCTGCAGAAAACGAAAACAATATTGGACTGCAGAGAAAATTCTTAGAAGAAAGTGAGACTTGTTCTGAAAACTGTATTACAACAATGCATTAACAAATATTTGAAATTGAAATGTTACGAAGCTTGTTGTTCAGAAGAAACAAGGAAGTTCGTAGAATAGGTATCCTTAAATTGGTGAAGAATTGTGTATTGTGTCTTAAAGCAAATCGACACGGGGGTATTTATCTAGAGGGGTGCCTTGGGAGAGGAATTTTCAGGGCTTCTTAGTTCTTACGCGTATTCACGTTACGTCTGGAGAAAATCGGCCGAAATTCCAGACCGTTAGATCCACTGCCGAGCGGTAGGTCAGAACCCTGGACCTTCGCACTCCAGCCATCCACCATGTTTTTGTGTTATATAGTCGATTAGATAAGACACCATTACTCATTAGTGTCTTATCTAATCGACTATGGAGGGGCGTGTGTTTGGTTTTAATTAGGGTGATGGCGCGCACCTCTCTTTCATATTTCACATTTCACAGCATTAGATACAATTTTTTTTTAATTCTTCAACAATGAACATGTAGTTGAGGGGCCGTGGTAGAACAGTGGTTAAGGCGTTAGACTCGTAACCAGAACATTGTGGGCTCTATGCCCAGGGCCGATCCCACGGGGGGTGTGTGGGGGGGTGAGACACCCCCCCCTCACTTAAAATGCAGTCTGTAAAATTGCTATTCTGGACTTCCAAAACTCCTCATTCTAGTATTCACAAGAGTTTTTAGTCTGCACTTTTCCTAACTTTTGTCTCTTTGACGTCCTACTTCCAGTACATACAAAACCGAGAGAGAAATTCCTTGCATATTCGCATCAGTCAAAAGAAAGAAGAGGGAGCACTCGGCACTGGGTGGCCAGATACACAAAAGGGGAAGTCTGAGAATAAGCTCTCTGCAATTGACACCACATGCGTCCCATGACACCTGTCTCGGAATTTTTCCCAAAGCAAATAGTCATCTCACATGTCCATAGTAATCTAATTAAGTCTTCTGTGCACATATCTATGGGAGAAATACTGAGTATGAGATCGAGAATGTTCCAGTCTCATATATTGGCTTGAGGCAAACTATGAATTACCACTCTGTATAAAGTAAAAGTAGTGAAAGGAGGCCGTAACTGGCCTGAGGCTGTCACCACCCTTTGGTCCAGCACGGTCTTTTCTCAGAAATAGATGTATTTTCTTTGCTTCTTTGAAATGCATAGGAAAAAGAAATTCGTTTGTACAGTAGAAAATGTGTCCCCTATTCCTGTTAGCTCGGTTAGCTGGACAGTTACCGAGCCAAAGTCGAACATATACTTGGAGGAGCCTTAGCATACCTTGGAATCTAAATCTTAACATACCTTCATTAGAAGAAAACCATCTTTAGCTTTTAAAATATAATTAATACATCAATTTGACAAAATAAAAAATCTCTAGCATTTAACAAAATGAAGTAAAGTTTGCTGCAGTGTTCATTTAAGACTGAAGACTGAAACCAGTTGTAAACAAAAGAAAACGACAAAAAGTGCAGTGCACAAAATGTGAAATGTAGTTATTTTGATAATGACTAAAATAAGAAGCAAAATTACTGTCATAATGGAAAGAGAATTTCCATGCAAACTGTTGGAGCTCCGTCAAATTCCATTCTCCAAGAAAAATATCATCACCGAGCTGGTAACGATATATTTAGATTATATTTGTACTACTTTTTATTATAATTTACATTCATATAGAAATAACCCCAATTTTTTGTAATTTAATTTGATTTTAGAAAAATTATGGGTAAGTTTTAATAAGAGATAAAATACAACAGTATAATTCACACCGTTTAAATAGGAAGACTTGGCAGAGCAAATAATGAGGGTCGTGACCTTAGGAGCTTCGAAATTAATATATGCTTAATTTTCCATCTTATCTTAAATTAAAGCAAAAATTAACTTTTCGAGCTAGAATTACTTTCCTTATTCCAGTTTTTTCCCCTTAAAGCCTCACATTCTTTTTAAGCCTTTACTTTTTAACACTTTCCAAAGAACTTGAAATGTTTATGTTTTCGTCTGTCTGCCTGCCCGTGCTCTAACTGCCGTAAATATGCATCGATCGAATTTTTATAATGAAAATTACAATACCATGTACCCTATTGAAAAGGATGTAGGTACCATTTATAGTTCTTTTATAGGAGCACACAAAATAATTCTAATGCATTGCAGCCTATGGGCAGAGAATGTTTAGAGTGCATTTTAGAAACGTTCATCCATTTCAAGCAAAACAAAACTGGTATTTATTATTGAGGTTTATGAGATCATTCTGTCCATCGGCATGGGTAGACGTAGAGTTAATACCTATACAGGGCTAACAAAATAATACTCATAGATCAGGCTTTAAGAGCAGTACTTAAAAAAAAATTAGTTTCTTCTTGGCTTTAACCTGTTCTCTACCATCGTTGCTAAGACGCAAAGGCAGAAATTCCTCCCTCCTGTGTAAATCGTTGCTTCTCGGCATAGGTCTTTGAATGCCCTGGCATGGCCCAGTCATGCGCTTGCGCAAGGCTGTCGCCAGAGCAGAAACATTCCAAGACTCACGCCGGGGAGCAACGATGGACACAGGAGGGAGGAATCTCTACCGTCGCGTCTTTAGCAACGTCGGGAGTGAACAGTTAACTGTTCGTCATACAATAGCATTCCTGCTAACATCTAACTAAGAAAATCCAGTAGATTTATGTGGGATCATAATCTTAAAGTCCTAATTACTTATCTAAGTCACACACTGACTTACACACTAAGTCAAAACACTCTTCGAAATTTTTTCACACATTAAATTTCGCCATCTATTCTATATATAATTTGGCATGACGCAACACAGTTATGGTTTTTAAAATGAAAAGTTTGCTTTTTATAATAACTTATGTTTGAAATTTCAATCACACATAAGGTCGTGAAATTAAAAATCGAATTTGTAAAAGAGCTCAGAGAAATAGAAGCATTCTTTTCACATAAAATGAATAAAACTTCAACGTTCACAAGTTTTTTTCTTAACCCATTTATGCCTAGTGTCCCTTTTTTGGGACGGCATTTTCGCTATTAGTCGGAAACGTTATTTATTTTTCCTAGCCTTTATTCATGAGAATTGAGCCTCAACTCTACAAAATATTTTAACATGACCAAGTAGGATGTTGATATTTTGATTTTTATGCATAATGATTTTAAAAGAAATCATCCCTTGTTCAAGAAGTTGACATCAGAAATTTATCTATTATTTCTGTTATCAGTAAAAATCGAAGAAAGTCGCAAAAATATCCAGGCACAAATGGGTTAAATATTCGAAATTTTACAAAATATCTTCTTTTTAAACAAACAAACAGCAGCAAAAAAAAGTTGTAAAATTTTGGGACTTTGAACTCTCTCAAAAAATGATAGAATTAAACGATTTGCCATCTAATTCTGACATTTTCAAGAATCCTTGACATATGAGTAATCAATATAAGCACAAATCTTTATTATTGGACCAAAATACCGTGGTATACTGGTCCATCTTGAATGAATAGACCCAGAAAACGGTAATCTTTTAAAAATGGTTGGGAAATAAATGTGTCGATTATTAAAGCTTCAAAATGTTAGAAAATCAGGAATTTTAATGTAAAATCAGGAGACCAGGAGAAACCATCAAAATCCAGTAGTCTCCTAAAAAATCCAGTAGAATTGGCAGGTATGCAATAGGGTGGAGCACTCTTATATGGGAAAATTTTTTTTGTTAAATTTTCATTTATAATAGTGATCAAAGTGTGACCCAAGATTAAAGGATTTTAAAAAGCATTACTTTTTTAAAATTAGTATTTTCCTTCTACCCGCGCATTTATTTTGAAAATTGACGTTTGTGCTACCATACTGATAAAACTTGAAGGAGCATATTGTTTATAAATTCTATTAAACTATTTATTATTATGAAAAAAAAACAAGTCATATAGAACAAATTAATGCTAATTTACTAAAAATGTGAGCCACTTAAAACATAAGATATACATAGTCAAAATAGACCTTAAAATCACGTTTGGTGTCACGTTAAAGTCACGTTGGGCATAAGTTTTCTTGACTCAATTTTTGATTTTATGTGACCTTATCTGGCCTTCTTATCACATACCTGCATAGAAATCTCTGTTAGTATCTTTACTGAACGTTTTACAGCCTGGGTATGGCTTGGCAGTCTTAGAAAAGTATTTTTGTACTTCCTTTTGTTTCCACCCTTGAAAGCAAATCTTCATTCTTGTCGTCTCTAAGGATACGAAATACGAGGGACCTTTTCAGAATTAGTCGTTTCTTTTGCTTTTATAATCCTTCTAGCAGGAAGTTCACGAATGTGTTTCTCAGGATCTGAGAGCATCGACAACAGAAGATTCTTAGGATGCGCAAAGAAACAGTTCGGCTCAATGACAGGGTCGACTACTTTTTTTAGTTTAATTGGAAGGTATCGAGAATTCGAAACCAATTTCCAAAAATTTCAAGATCCATCTTTATGACGAATGAGTTTTAATTTGGAACCAAACAGGCGCGTAAACTCTAACAATAAACGTGGCAAGATGATTAAGGTTTTCAGATGGTTTACTTGTGGGAATATATAGCCTTAATATCCTCTTGGGTTTTGTTAACCATCGAGCATGCGACATTTTCCCTAGAGCTCTGTGTGCTAGATAGGGAGGACAATCGCCACTAATTACAGCTGATGCAATATCGTACAAGTAACGTTATTCAGATTTTAGGTCTTAGGTCTCTTAGGTCTGATGATATCGACCAAAATACCTGGCAAACCGCTTTCTATCTTTTCATACCGTACAATAAGATTTTCTTCGCAATTTTCTAGCAATCTTCCAATAGTACCAGAATAGGAACTTGGCCCAGTAGTTGCCCCATCTAAGAATGAAAAAAAGTGTTTTAAAGGCAATTCATTCGTGTGTAAAAGGCATATGATCCATTGTAAAGGTTGATTCAAACGTTTTTCTAACAACCGTATTACACCACTATTTTTCCCTGTGTTTGTTGCTGTTCCATCACAACCAACAGGTACAGTTTCTCTCAATGAAACATTTTCAGAAAAAGTCATACATAGCACGTTCTATGCTCTTGGCAGTTCCAGTACTTGGGACAGCGTAGCCGACATAAACAGAGCCCGGTTCCTTGATAACAGAAATGTGTTCTTCTAAAATAACTTGGCGGTATTTTTTGACTCCCTTTTTTACTACATTTAAATAAAACTATCTTTTCTGCCATCAAAGTATATAGCTGTAACACTGACAACTATTTTTAGCATATACTTTTTGCGTCCTTTTGATCTTTCACAGCGCAAGTTTGATCTATCTATTACTTACACATCTGACTTAATGTCATGAACTGCTGATGCGATTGCTGCAGCAGCTCTATCAGATACGCCATATCGGTCACATGTTTTTGACAAATATGGGAAGCTGAGCTTTGGCTTTTTCTGGGACCCTTGGTGCTTTGAAAAATACAGTTCTAAGCCATCATCTATTTCTTCAGTATCTTATGACTCATCCAATATAAGAGGGGCTCGTGGGGAAAGTTCAACTCTATTCTCCTGTTTATCTTCATATGTCACAGAAGCGTAATATTGTTCTAGTTTTTTATTTCTATCATTTCACTTTTCTATTTTTTTGTTTGTGAAACGTCTATACCACCAATAACCATTTTCCTGTCAGTCCTCTGATCCGTCAGAAAAAGTTGTTCTTTTTTCGCAACTCTTCTTTCTTTTGGGCATTTGCATTGGCGAACGTTGCAAAATTCAAATCAAATGCGCGGGTAGATAGACTCAAAATAAATAAAAAATATTTTAGGATACGCTTTTTGAAAGGTTGGGTCACATTCTTATAGCTATTAAAAAACAATTTTGCAAAATTTAATTTTTCGCTCCACCCTAGTATGCAATAGTATATATGCAAATAAGACAGTGTTGGAAAGTATTTTATAAACAGTGCTCTCTGTATGGCTTCCTTTCCTTTTTTTAAGTAAATATAGACTCCATTGAGGGTCCCCCCAAACTAGGACACTGATAGTTTTGTCGCATATGGATAGGCAAATATTTTCTTCATTTCTGCGAGAATATTTTATGACTAAATTAAATGTTATGAAAATTTTATGGAAATTTAATTACTTGTAACAGAGTCAGGGATGTAACCATCCCTACCGAACAAAAATGTGGATTTTTGTTGGCAAAGTGATTCTAATCGAGCCTTTTTGTGGGAAATTCCTCCTTTTACGTACTGACCTCTACAATTTATTCATATAATTGACTTTATTAATGTAAAAACCAGCTTGATCATTAATGCGTAAATAATGTGAATCCTCTGAAAGTCGAACTTTTGCGGCTCCCTGTGTACAACTTAAAGAGGTATTTATGCTGTTTCTATGTTATGGGCACATTCTGTTCCCCGGAAAACTGTCCAATATAGGGAGGTGTCCAACTTGGGAACTGAATCGGCAAATCTATCTTTTCAGTCAGCAATTTACCTCTCTTCACCCCCCAAAGATTTTCTTCTGGGATCGGCCCTGAACCTACACCTGGGAATGAGCGGAGGCATGAATCTGCATATGCATCCCTAAAAATCGAACGCGCTCCTTGTTTTTGAAAAAACACACGTAAGGGACGTGATTCGAACCCAGGCTCCCTTCTCTAGGCTATGGAAAATCTTTTAGAAAATTGAAAGCGCTCCTTCATTACAGAACCGACAAACTTAAAGCAAAATTTAAAAGATGCCTCGGAATGTAACCTATTGATTGAAATGGAAACTTATGCGGACGAGCCTCTGGGATATTCGAACCTGCACCTAGGAAAGAGCGGAGACATGAAACTGCCAATACATCTCTATTAATCGAGGTTAATCGTGCCCGCCCCCTGCTTTTGAACAAAAACCCGTAAGGGACGTCATTCGTGAACAGAAAACCCTTCACTAAGCTATGGAACACCCCTAGTAAAGTGAAACCGCTCGCACAATACAGAACTGACGAAGTTCCCGCTATAGAATTAACGAAAAGATGCTCGGAATGAAACCTATTGAACGAAAAGGAAAGTGATGCGGACCAGCCTCTAGGGCATTCAAACCTTCACCTAGGAAAGAGCGGAGGCATGAAACTGCCAATGCATCTCTATTAATCGAGGTTAATCGTGCCCGCCCCCTGCTTTTGAACAAAAACCCGTAAGGGACGTCTTTCGTGAACAGAAAACCCTTCACTAAGCTATGGAAAACCCCTTAGTAAAGTAAAACCGCTCCCACAATACAGAACTGACGAAGTTCCCGCTACATAATTATATAAAAGATGCCTCGGAATGAAACCTATTGATTGAAAAGGAAACTGATGCGGACCAGCCTCTGGGGAATTCGAACCTGCACCTAAGATAGAGCGAAGGCATTAAACTTCCAATGCATCCCTATTAATCGAGGTTAATCTAGCCCGCCCCCTGCTTTTAAACAACCATGCGTAAGGGACGTGATTTGGACCCAGGCCCCTTTCGATAAGGTATGGAAAACCTTTTAGTAAAGTGAATGTGCTCCTCAATACAGAACTGACCAAGTTAACGCTATAATTAAAAGATGCCTCCGAATGAAACCTACAGATTCAATTGGAAAGTGATGCGGAGACGCCTCTAGGGTATTCGAACCTACACTTGGGAAAGAGCGGAGGCATGAATCTGCCAATGCATCCCTAAAAATCGAACGCGCTCCTTGTTTTTGAAAAAACACACGTAAGGGACGTGATTCGAACCCAGGCTCCCTTCGCTAAGCTATGGAAAGTCTTTTAGAAAATTGAAAGCGCACCTTCATTACAGAACTGACCAAGTTAACGCAATAATTAAAAAAAGCCTCGGAATGAAACCTATTGATTGAAATGGAAACTGAAACGGACGAGCCTCTGGGATAATCGAACCTGCACCTAGGAAAGAGCGGAAGCATGAAATTGCCAATTCACCCCTATTAATCGAGGTTAATCGTGCTCGCCCCCTGCTTTTGAAAAAAAAACGCGCAAGTGACATGATTCGGACCCAGGCCCCTTTGTGTAAGCTATTTAAAACCTTTTAGTAAAGTGAAAGTGCTCCTTCAATACAGAACTGACCAAGTTAACACTATAATTAAAAGATGCCTGGGAATGAAACCTACAGATTAAAATGGAAACTGATGCGGAGCAGCCTCTAGGGTATTCGAACCTACACCTTGGAAAGAGCGGAGGCACACATGAAACTGCGAATGCATCCCTAAAAATCGAACGCGCTCCTTGTTTTTGAAAAAACACACGTAAGGGACGTGATTCGAACCCAGGCTCCCTTCGCTAAGATATGGAAAATCTTTTAGAAAATTGAAAGCGCTCCTTCATTACAGAACTGACCAAGTTAACGCAATAATTAAAAAAAGCCTCGGAATGAAACCTATTGATTGAAATGGAAACTGAAACGGACGAGCCTCTGGGATAATCGAACCTGCACCTAGGAAAGAGCGGAAGCATGAAATTGCCAATACATCCCTATTAATCGAGGTTAATCGTGCCCGCCCCCTGCTTTTGAAAAAAAAACGCGCAAGTGACATGATTCGGACCCAGGCCCCTTTGTGTAAGCTATTTAAAACCTTTTAGTAAAGTGAAAGTGCTCCTTCAATACAGAACTGACCAAGTTAACACTATAATTAAAAGATGCCTGGGAATGAAACCTACAGATTAAAATGGAAACTGATGCGGAGCAGCCTCTAGGGTATTCGAACCTACACCTTGGAAAGAGCGGAGGCACACATGAAACTGCGAATGCATCCCTAAAAATCGAACGCGATCCTTGTTTTTGAAAAAACATACGTAAGGAACGTGATTCGGACCCAGGCCCATTTCTCTAAGCTATGGAAAACCTCTTAGTAAAGTGAAACTGCTCCCTCAATACAGACCTGACGAAGCTACCGCTACAGAATTATATAAATGATGCCTCGGAATGAAACCTATTAATTGAAATAGAAACCGATGCGGACCAGTCTGAGGTATTCGAACCTGCACCTAGGGAAGAGCGGAGGCACATTAAAGTGCCAATGCACCCCTATTAATCGAGGTTATGGTGCCCGCCCCCTATTTTTGAACGAAAACGCGTAAGGGACGTGATTCGAACACAGCCCCCCCCTTATCTAAGCTATGGAAAACCTTTTAGTAAAGTGAAACCGCTCCCTCAATACAGAACTAACGAAGTTCCCGCTACAGAATTATATAAAACATGCCTCGGAATGAAACCTATTGATTGAAAAGGAAACTGATGCGGAGCAGCCTCTAGGGTATACGAACCTACACCTGGGAAAGAGCGGAGGCATGAATCTGCATATGCATCCCTAAAAATCGAACGCGCTCCTTGTTTTTGAAAAAACACACGTAAGGGACGTGATTCGAACCCAGGCTCCCTTCTCTAGGCTATGGAAAATCTTTTAGAAAATTGAAAGCGCTCGTTCATTACAGAACCGACCAACTTAAAGCAAAATTTAAAAGATGCCTCGGAATGAAACCTATTGATTGAAATGGAAACTTATGCGGACGAGCCTCTGGGATATTCGAACCTGCACCTAGGAAAGAGCGGAGACATGAAACTGCCAATACATCTCTATTAATCGAGGTTAATCGTGCCCGCCCCCTGCTTTTGAACAAAAACCCGTAAGGGACGTCATTCGTGAACAGAAAACCCTTCACTAAGCTATGGAACACCCCTTAGTAAAGTGAAACCGCTCGCACAATACAGAACTGACGAAGTTCCCGCTATAGAATTAACGAAAAGATGCCTCGGAATGAAACCTATTGAACGAAAAGGAAAGTGATGCGGACCAGCCTCTAGGGTATTCGAACCTTCACCTAGGAAAGAGCGGAGGCATGAAACTGCCAATGCATCTCTATTAATCGAGGTTAATCGTGCCCGCCCCCTGCTTTTGAACAAAAACCCGTAAGGGACGTCATTCGTGAACAGATAACCCTTCACTAAGCTATGGAAAACCCCTTAGTAAAGTAAAACCGCTCCCACAATACAGAACTGACGAAGTTCCCGCTACAGAATTAACGAAAAGATGCCTCGGAATGAAACCTATTGAACGAAAAGGAAAGTGATACGGACCAGCCTCTGGGGTATTCGAACCTACACCTAGGAAAGAGCGGAGGCATGAAACTGCCAATGCATCTCTATTAACCCATTTGTGCCTGGATATTTTTGCGACTTTCTTCGATTTTTACTGATAACAGAAATAATAGATAAATTTCTGATGTCAACTTCTTGCACAAGGGATGATTTCTTTTGAAATCATTATGCATAAAAATTGAAATATCAACATACTACTTGGTCATGTTAAAATATTTTGTACAGTTGAGGCTCAATACTCATGAATAAAGGCTAGGAAAAATAAATCACGTTTTCGACTAATAGCGAAAATGCCGTCCCAAAAAAAGGACGCTAGTCATAAATGGGTTAATCGAGGTTAATCGTGCCCGCCCCCTGCTTTTGAACAAACACCCGTAAGGGACGTCATTCGAACACAGGAAACCCTTCACTAAGTTATGGAAAACCCCTTAGTAAAGTGAAACCGCTCCCTCAATACAGAACTGAACGAAGTTCCCGCTACAGAATTATATAAAAGATGCCTCGGAATGAAACCTATTGATTGAAATGGAAACTGATGCGGACCAGCCTCTGGGGTATTCGATACTGCACCTAGGAAAGATTGGAGGCATTAAACTGCAAATGCATCTCTATTAATCGAGGTTAATCGCGTCCGCCCCCCTCTTTATAAAAAACACACGTAAGGGACGTGATTAGAACCCAGCCCCCCTTCTATAAGCTATGGAAAACCTTTTAGTAAAGTGAAACCGCTCCCTCAATACAGAACTGACGAAGTTCCGCTACAGAATTATATAAAAGATGCCTCGGAATGAAACCTATTGATTGAAATGGAAACTGATGCGGAGCAGCCTCTGGGGTATTCGAACCTGCACCTAAGAAAATGCGGAGGCATGAAACTGCCAATGCATACCTATTAATCGAGGTTAATCTTTCCCGCCCCCTGCTTTAAAAAAACAAAAAACACGTGTAAGGGACGTGATTTGAAACCAGGCCCCCTTCGCTAAGGTATGGAAAATCTGTTAGAAAACTGAAAGCGCTCCTTCAATACAGAACTGACCAAGTTAACGCTATAATTAAAAGATGCCTCGGAATGAAACCTACAGATTCAATTGGAAAGTGATGCGGAGCTGCCTCTAGGGTATTCGAACCTACACCTGGGAAAGAGCGGAGGCATGAATCTGCCAATGCATCCCTAAAAATCGAACGCGCTCCTTGTTTTTGAAAAAAAACACGTAAGGGACGTGATTCGAACCCAGGCTCCCTTCGCTAAGCTATGGAAAATCTTTCAGAAAATTGAAAGCGCTCCTTCATTACAGAACTGACGAAGTTACCGCACAGAATTATATAAAAATGCCTCGGAATGAAACCTATTGATTGAAATGGAAACTGAAGCGGACCAGCCTCTGGGATAATCGAACCTGCACCTAGGAAAGAGCGGAAGCATGAAATTGCCAATACATCCCTATTAATCGAGGTTAATCATTCCCGCCCCCTGCTTTTCAACAAACACCCGTAAGGAACGTCATTCGAACACAGGAAACCCTTCACTAAGCTATGGAAAACCCCTTAGTAAAGTGAAACCGCTCCCTCAATACAGAACAGAAGAAGTTCCCGCTACAGAATTATATAAAATATGCCTCGGAATGAAACCTATTGAAGGAAATGGATAGTGATACGGACCA
>JAWZYV010014464.1:0-182719 GCA_038373885.1 Cheiracanthium punctorium | reverse complement strand
CATTGTTGGTCCATGCTTAAAATCTCGCCAAATGTCGTCAACATTGACGAGTTTCGCCGAAATATCGCCAAATTTGGCGCCAAAAATTATTTCGTATTTTGTATAACTCTAAAACTTTAACCCGTACAATTTTGAACTTTTGTATTTAGAACTATATTATAATATCTAACTGTTTTCAATATCTTTTTTGACAGCAATCGACTGGGAATTTATTTACAGGGTGAGCCAAATGACTTTAAATACATTAAGGGTGTATGGATGCATTCAATTCATTGAAAGTCAGAGGTCAATGACTACTTTGGCTATCCCCAAAATCTCGCAAACTATCTCAAGTTTGTCGGCTTTTGGTGAAATATCGCCAAATAAAGTGTCAGAAGGAAATCTTTCAAATTGAACTCAGCTTGGCGATACCGAAATATTTGGCTAGAAATCGCTATACCTTACTATTATTGATATTTTATCTCTTTCAAACAAATAAGTTTAGAGGAAGTGCGTAAAAAACATTTTTGAATTAATAGACGTGCAAGGAAGTCATGTGTTGGACACATCAGATTTTTAAAATTCAATTTAGAGGTAGTCAAAATCGGTTTTTTTGTCGAAATTTGGCCCCCAAAATTTTTCGGGATCACATTACTTCCTTATACTACGTACAAGGAAGTAATAAACGCGTCCGCAACTCATTTTGACCAGCGGCGAGTCTATTGTGGCCAGTTTTTCCATGCCGTCTGTACGTACGTACGTACGTACGTATGTATGTAACTCGCATATCTCAAAAACTATGGGTCGTAGAATGTTGAGATTTGATATTTAGGATTGTTCTATGATCTAGTTGTGCACCTCCCCTTTTGGTGGCAATCGAATGGATAGTTTATGTACAGGACCGCCCAAAAGATTCGAAATACATTACGCTCTATGGGCCAAAATTCATTAAACTCGCCTAACTCGAAAGCTATTAGGCGTAGAATGTCGAAACTTCATATTTTGGATAGTTGTAACATCTAGTTGTGCACCTCCCCTTTTGGTTCCATTCGACTGGATAGTTTATCTACAGGACTGCCCAAAACATTCGAAATACATTACACTCAATGGGCCGAAATTCATTAAACTCGCATATCTCAAAAACTGTTAGGCGTTGAATGTTGAAACTTTATATTTAGGATTGTTGTAACATCTAGTTGTGCACCTCCCCTTTCGGTTCCATTCGGCTGAATAGTTTATCTACAGGACCGCCCAAAAGATTCGAAATACATTACGCTCTATGGGCCGAAATTCATCAAAGTCTTTTTTAGAGGTATTGGGATATTTCAAACGACTCAGAAGTGATATATGCTGTAAAGAGTTAGAAAATGAATTTCTCCATTAAAAAAAGTGTCTTTATCATTTATAGTTCTGCTACAGGAACACTCAAAAGATTTCCAATACATTACGGTCAATAGCAATTTTAGGGGCATTCATCCATTTCAAGCACAATACCGTCCTACCACATAAGTTAGGTAATGGTCCGACCACGGTCACGTGCCTCCCTCAAGAACTATGCCAAAAGTCGCCAAGCTTGGCGACTTCTGGTGTACGTGTGTGCATATTTAACTCTCAAATCTCAAAAACTATTATGAAATTTCATATATAAGAATGTTGTAACATCTAGTTGTGCATCTCGATTTTTGGTTCCAATCTACTGGAGAGTTTATTTACAGGACCACCGAAAAGAATTTCAGTACCTTAATGTCTATGGACATCTTCATTATAATACAACTGTAGACAGTCATTGTTTGGTACATGCCCAAAATCTCGCCGTCTGTCCTCGACCTTGGCGCGTTTTGGCGAAATATCGCCAAATTTGGCGATAGTCAGTCATTTGGTCCATGCCCAAAGTATCGCCATTTGTCATCGTTCTTGGCGAGTTTTGGCGAAATATCGCCAAATTTGGCGATAATCTGTCATTGTTTGGTTTATGCTTAAAATCGCGCCAAATGTCGTCGACATTGACGAGTTTCGCCGAAATATCGCCAAATTTGGCGCCAAAAATTATTTCCTATTTTGTATAACTCTAAAACTTTAACCCGTAGATTTTTACTTCCTTGTACGTAGTATAAGGAAGTAATGTGATCCCGAAAAATTTTGGGGGCCAAATTTCGACATAAAAACCGATTTTGACTACCTCTAAATTTAATTTAAAAATTTTTTTCGATGCATCTCATCGTAGGCTAGCATGCACGATCATATTAACGCGTCTGCAACTCATTTTGACCAGTGGCGAGTCTACTGTGGCCAGTTTTTCCATGCCGTCTGTACGTACGTACGTACGTACGTACGTACGTATGTATGTAACTCGCATATCTCAAAAACTATTGGTCGTAGAATGTTGAGATTTGATATTTAGGATTGTTCTATGATCTAGTTGTGCACCTCCCCTTTTGGTGGCAATCGAATGGATAGTTTATGTACAGGACCGCCCAAAAGATTCGAAATACATTACGCTCTATGGGCCGAAATTCATTAAACTCGCCTAACTCAAAAGCTACTAGGCGTAGAATGTCGAAACTTCATATTTTGGATAGTTGTAACATCTAGTTGTGCACCTCCCCTTTTGGTTCCATTCGACTGGATAGTTTATCTACAGGACTGCCCAAAACATTCGAAATACATTACGCTCTATGGGCCGAAATTCATTAAACTCGCCTAACTCAAAAGCTACTAGGCGTAGAATGTCGAAACTTCATATTTTGGATAGTTGTAACATCTAGTTGTGCACCTCCCCTTTTGGTTCCATTCGACTGGATAGTTTATCTACAGGACCGCCCAAAAGATTCGAAATACATTACGCTCTATGGGCCGAAATTCATCAAAGCGTTTTTTAGAGGTATTGGGATATTTCAAACGACTCAAGTGATATATGCTGTAAAGAGTTAGAAAATGAATTTCTCCATTAAAAAAAAGTGTCTTTATCATTTATAGTTCTGCTACAGGAACACTCAAAAGATTTCCAATACATTACGGCCAATAGCAATTTTAGGGGCATTCATCCATTTCAAGCACAATACCGTCCTACCACATAAGTTAGGTAATGGTCCGACCACGGTCACGTGCCTCCCTCAAGAACTGTGCCAAAAGTCGCCAAGCTTGGCGACTTTTGGTGTACGCGTGTGCATATTTAACTCTCAAATCTCAAAAACTATTATGAAATTTCATATATAAGAATGTTGTAACATCTAGTTGTGCATCTCGATTTTTGGTTAAAATCTACTGGAGAGTTTATTTACAGGACCACCGAAAAGAATTTCAGTACTTTAATGTCTATGGACATATTCAATATAATAGAATTGTAGACAGTCATTGTTTGGTACATGCCCAAAATCTCGCCGTCTGTCCTCGACCTTGGCGAGTTTTGCCGAAATGTCGCCAAATTTGGCGATAGTCAGTCATTTGGTCCATGCCCAAAGTATCGCCATTTGTCATCGTTCTTGGCGAGTTTTGGCGAAATATCGCCAAATTTGGCGATAATTTGTCATTGTTGGTCCATGCTTAATATCTCGCCAAATGTCGTCGTCATTGACGAGTTTCGCCGAAATATCGCCAAATTTGACGCCAAAAATTATTTCGTATTTTGTATAACTCTAAAACTTTAACCTGTAGAATTTTGAACTTTTGTATTTAGAACTATATTATAATATCTAACGGTTTTCAATATCTTTTTTGACAGCAATCGACTGGGAATTTATTTACAGGGTGAGCCAAATGACTTTAAATACATTAAGGTGTATGGATGCATTCAATTCATTGAAAGTCTGTGGTCAATGACTACTTTGGCTATCCCCAAAATCTCGCAGACTATTTCAAGTTTGTCGGCTTTTGGTGAAATATCGCCAAATAAAGTGTCAGAAGGAAATCTTTCAAATTGAACTCAGCTTGGCGATATCGAAATATTTGGCTAGAAATCGCTAAACCTTACTATTATTGATATTTTATCTCTTTCAAACAAATAAGTTTAGAGGAAGTGCGTCGAAAATATTTTTGATTAATGGACGTGCAAGGAAGTCATGTGTTGGACACATCAGATTTTTTTTCTGTGACTTTTTTGCCAAACAGCACCATTTGTTGGGTCAGGAAATATTAAAAAAAAAAAAAAAAAATTTTTTTTTGCCATTTTCACTCCACCCTAATGCACAGTTAGGAGTTATCGGGTTCACTCACATACACACACACACACACATACAGAGGCGGATCTACGGGGGGGGGGGCTATAGGGGCTATTCCACCTGTCCACCTGTCGGTCTATTTTCTTTTAGTGGTTGTCGTTTATTATCTTCTTTGAATGTGTTTAACGGAGTTTCAAGCAAGACGCAAACTGGATAAAAATGGGGCTCCATGTTTCAAAACGGTTAAATCATAGATTCCAATAACATATTGACACAGTAAAAATAAGGCTAAAAACTTTCCAACCTTTCCAGACAAAAAAAAAAAAAAAAAAAAAAAAAAAAAAACCTATTTTTTCCGTTAGAATGGGCTCGAACAGCGGTTCTCAACCTTTTAACGTCGTGCCCCCCCCCCAACAAAGGCTAACTTACAGTGCCGCTCCTCCCCCTCACATTTTTCAGCATACATTGAGTTTTTTAATCTTTAATAATGAACATTTTAAGCGAAAATGGATATATTTTTGAGTAAAAATGAGAATAAATAAGATGATTTTTTAAAAACATGCATCACTACTTGTTCTATAGTTTTTCTTGCCCCCCCAGGGGCGTAGCCAGAAATTTTTCATGGGGGGGGGTTACGACTACTGCAACTCATATATATATGTATACTGTTACGAATTTTCGGGGCAACCCGCTGCTCTGGGGCTTAAAATGGTTTAAAATTCGTAGTCTACCTTTCAAATAGATAAATTTTGCTTTTTGTTGCATCAAAATCGGCCAATTAGAACCGGAGATATGGAGGTTTCGGTTTGCCATTGTTTTTCAATGGAGATTCTAGAAAACTCGAGAAATATTAGTCCTAGAGCTTAGATCTCTTCACATTTGGGGACTTATTTTTGGCGCCAAATTTGGCGATATTTCGCCAAAAATCGCCAAGCTTGGCGACTTTTTGGTCATTTGGCGCGATTTTCCCAATGGGGCCTGGAAGTTGTTTTTCCTGCATTAAAACGCATAATAACCTAACATTTCTCTTCTATGATGTAATCAAAATTCACGCTTTATGTAGAACCCTCGAGAAATTGACTTTTCTGGAAACCTCTTGTCCTTAATCAGCGCTGAGGGCTGTACCGAGGCCTCCGAGAGAGAGGAAAAAGAATCTTTCTTTCTTTCGGAGGCCACGGCTGTACCGACGGCTTTCGCAGTTGAATTGCGGGAAGATTAAAGGGTTTTTTTTTTCTGAATGAGCGATCCGGCCGTTACTACAATACTTTTTTTTTTTTAGATTTTTTTTTAATTTACCACAGGAATTCCATAATTCTCATCTGAATTTAAGAAAGTTAGTAGAATAAATTATTTTAAAGTATGTGCTGATAATTTCAAGTGCAGCCCGGCTGTACTTGCTGTATTCCACGAGCCGCCACTGATTCATCAAGAAAGCGAAACACTTGTTCGGTACGATGTGGTCGGGCTCCATCTTGCATAAACCATTCAGTACGTGGTCGATCCTCTAACATTTTCTGTGTGGCGACAAATTGTTCCAAAATTGCAACGTAACGTTCACTAGTAACCGTTTCTCGAATGAAAAAAGGGCCAATAATGCCTCTGCTGCAAACTGCCAGTGGCGGCTCGTGGGATACAGCAAGTACAGCCGGGCTGCACTTGAAAGTATCAGCACATACTTTAAAATAATTTATTCTACTAATTTTCCTAAATTCAGATTAGAATTGTGGAATTCCTACGGTAAATTAAAAAAATCTCCGAAAAAACAAAAACAAAAAAAAAAAACGTATTGTGGCCGGATCGCTCATTCAGGAAAAAAACACTTTAATCTTCCCGCAATTCAATTGGGAAAATCTTTGGTTCAGCCCAGAGCGCTGAAAAGAAAATTGGCAGCACCGTTGCCGTGACAACGGCTACGTAAGCAGCCTCACCGGCATAGGGAGTATGCAGCTGATACAGCCGATGGAAGATTTTTTAACGGCGGCTGAACTTGAGAACTCGACTAACTCATTGGCTCAGACGAGAAGGGAGGGAGGGGATAAGGAGAATATATGTTTGGAAAACTCTCGACTTTATATTGCTGAATTTATGAAGAAGGTAAGCCTGAATAGACGCTTATGAATGGACAATTACCCATCAAAGCAGTATTGTTTTTAAGTAAGCAAGAACTGGCATTTAGAGGACATGGCGAGCGAGAAAATTCTTTAAACATGGGAAATTTTAAAGAGCTTTTAAAATTATGGATATCTGAATTAAAACAACGCCTTTTTATGAGAGCATCACTGACCGATTCGCAAGTTTAAAAGAAAGGAGGATTGATTTGACTTATAAAAAATAAGTAAGTTTTCTTTTCTTCTCAAGTTATCGTTACAAAAGAAAATTCTAAGGAAACTTCGAATCAGACACGGATTAATGCAATTTTGAGGATAAGAGCGGCTGGTTGAAATTTATGTCCATTTTATGGTAAGTAAAATAGGATCTCTTACATTTTTTATGTAATTTCTTTTTTTTTTTTTTTCCTCGTTGAGGGCTCAATCCGCCAGCTTTCGAATTCAGTAACAAAGATTTTCCAATCCTGTCCGGTGGAAAGGGGGGGGGGGGCTCATATGCTTCCGGCTGCACTAACAGTTTTGATCACGGGCCGCCACTGCATACTGCAGCCCACACAGTAACTTTAGGAGAATACAGGGGTTTCGCTTCACACCAATATGGATTTTCGGAGCCCCAAAATCGCCAGTTCCGTTTATTCACGAATCCATTCAGGTGGAAGTGTGCTTCATCTGTAAACCAGATGCAGCCAACATCAAATCCTTCACTATCAATCATTGTGAGCATCTGATTAGCAAAGTCAACCATTTGTTGCACAGATCGTACGGGTATGGCCTGGTGAGTTTGAATTTTGAATGGAAACATGTGTAGGCTCTTTCTCAGTATTTTATGCGTGCTGGAACGCTTCAAACCAGTCTCAGATGCAATTCTACGGACGGATGACATTGGATTTTGCTGAATAATTCCAGAAACTGTGGCGACATTTGCAGGCGTAACTGCAGTTTGCTTACGGCCAACATTCCCCACTAGATCATCAGTTACGCAGCCTGTTCGTTGAAATTTGGCGAAGAGCGTACGAATGGTTTTCGCATCGGGTCCTTTTGGAACATTAAATCGTGCTTGAAAACTGCGCCTTGTTGCCGTAGGACTCTCTTTTAATCTGTGGTACTCTAGCACCAGAGAAACGCGTTGTTCAATGGAGTACATGGTTTTAATCTCTTTCTTCGGTACGCTAACCTCCTTTCACGCTTCAATAGTGGAACTGATCGCTCTGGGCTTCGGACCACTATATTTACTAGGCATTACGTATGGCGATTACAGCGCCATCTGTTAGCAGCTTTTGTAACTATTATTTCAACTGACATTTCAAACTGACTTGTATAAAATTCTTAGAGCTTTCACAATAAACATACCGTTTACTGCATTCCTCTATCGATCTTTGTTTTCGAGATATTTGATTTTGAAATCAGGGAGTCCTTTTCTGGACACTCGGTATATCATTTGACCTTGCACCTGCGTTTCTATTCTAAAATTATCTTCGCCTGTTAGATGTCTTGTGTTTTTTAAATCCACGCTGGATAAACATACGGGGATTATCGTTTAGTTTTTTCTGTAAACAGGGGCTGTCTGATACGGATACGCCAAGCAAAGATAAGCATCGCGTCGGGGCGCCATTTCGAAAAGTTTTTCTTTGAAAGATAGCGAAAAGAGACAGCTTTTTTTCGTTTGCAGTGATGGCGCCAAGTATCTTTATAATAAAAACATATTTCTGTGTATGGTGGGTTGGGGCCGGTGGTATATTTGGCATCCGCCCCGGGCGGAAGAAACTCTAACGTCCCGTATGAATAACGCGTATTCACGTTCTATTTGTAGGAAACCGAAGAAAACTACTGACTGTTATATCGACAGCCACGCGATAGGCCCGAACGAGGGACCTTAACACTTCCACCATCTACCATGTTCAATGTCTTATTTCCTTATTGTAGTATAATTTATTTAGATAACTGAGCCGATCCTCCAGAAGCATTTCATGTTTTTTATTTTTTAATCTGTTAGAGTAACTTTAAACAATTTAACTTAGGTCCTGAATAATTTGCATAGAGAATTTTTCCCTTTCTGTTTTAATAAAACATCTAAGAAGAAGGGTAGAGGGCTTGGTCGGAGGACATTTTAAGGGGGTTCTAAGACATATTCATGTTACATCTGGAGAAAACCGCCCAAAACTCCATGACATTTTAATCTTTTTAAAATAAGTCAAGCCTCTAGAAATTTTCTACCCGGGTCGGGAGACCCCCCCCCCCCCGCCACTGCGAACGCACCCCACTTCTGACACCCATAATATTCTGTTTCTGATTTAAATGTAAACGTATCATTTCACGAATCTTTGAAAAGCGAAAGTACTACAAACGTAGTTTTTTTTAATATTTCAAAAGAAAAGGGTCTCACCGGCTCCCCGACAGGGGGCACGTGCCCCTGCTGGAGCCTACTTTGATTATTAGAATAATTCGTGAAAACATATTTATACTTAACCAAAATCATTAATACGAACCAGCGGCGTAGCCAGAATTTTTTCATGGGGGGAGGTTACGACTACTGCAACTCACATTTGTGTAATAAGGGAGCGAAGAATCCTCCTCCAGGCTACACCACTGATACGTATGCAGGGAAGTATTGGGAGAATGCTGTATTAATATGTTAAAATATGCAGTAGTTACGAACAACAAGTCTCTAAAAAGTATTACAGCCTTTTGACGATTCAAATAAAACATAAATTAATATATTTATTCATGAAGAAACATTTCAAAATATTTATAGATAAAGATGAATTCTGTTTAAATTAAAAAATCGAGCAATTTCGGCAGTTTTAATGCCTATTTAATTGTATAGAGCTCCTTCACCAAATTTTTTTGGTGAAACATTCGTTCATTTGAGAATGGTCATTGGCCGAAAACGTGGCTTTGTATCCCTAAATATCCGAGTTGAGGCGGTCATAACACTAGCGCCACTGCCGAGAAAAGACCAACTACCGCGTATTTCGTCCTGTTTGGATAGCCGTCAGAAGATCCAGTTAGCCATGCCATTATTATAAAAAAATCATCTGTGGAGCGTATGTAGCATACTGCTTGCAGTCGCTATTTAACGATTTTAGTATGTTGAGCATATACAGTTTACAACCGTTACCTTGGTGCTCACTGTTGCAGTGTGGCAATAAGCTTCCGTGTTTACAAATATTAGAGGAAATCAGAAATGTGACACCTGAAGGGCGAGCTAATCTCTCGCGAACTTCTTTTTTAGCTGAGATGATTTTTCTTAATGCTGCTCATAAAATTGTAGCATCATCTAGTCTTTTTTTAATGATCGTAAATATTTATTTAAATTATTTAATATACATCAGCTGATTAAAAATGTTGCACATACTATGCTTTTGATTGATTAGCTAAATATTTCTCCAAAAAATGAGTAAAAAATCTGCTGTAATTCGAATCTGTAACAGCTGTTCTGTCGATATAACAAGTAGTTTTGTATCATTTTCCCGAAATAGTTTTCCCTGAAGAGAATGGATAGAGAACGTATTCTTATTTTAGCTATTGTTTTTGCTTCTAGTCATTGCGCTGCATATGCAAGTACAAAGATAATAACATACGTCCAACAAGCCACTCATATTTTAAAGCTTTTGTATACAAGTAACTGCACTGGAACAGAATTCAGCATAATTTTATTAAAAAAGTTCTCTTTGTATCTTATTTGCTTAATCAAGTATTTATGTAACTGGTTAGACCTCAAAAACACTTTGCTAAAACAACTATATGATGTTGCTATTTACTTGTGTGACACTGTAGAGACTACTATTTGTTTGTTTTGGGATGTGGTCATATATTTAAATTATGAAATGTATCATAGTTCTTCCTATGTGTTTGGAATATGGCTTCCTGATGTATTGTTTGATACGAGTACATCTGTCAACAATTTTGTTCAGAGCTGGTCTTATTCTTCAGGACTTGGGAGCTTTGCAATCATATTCATCATATTTATATTGTGCTCTGTTTTGTATTTTACTTTTCTAATAACACTAGTCATAATAAGACTCTATAAACTATTCCTGAAGCCGCTTATTAAAATGCTTACAACTCTACTGAATTATAGAAGACGCTTTGTCTTACAATCTCGGAGATTATAAATATATATTTTTCTGCATTGCCTTAAAAGCTATTTTTCATTTTAAAATAAATATTTTGCTTTGTGTTGTTAAACTCTTTGGTACAATCTCTGAATTTTCAAAAGTTTAACATGAAGCTAAGAGGGGGGGGGGGCAACATTTTTTTTTTTTTTGTGTTAAACAATTCATATTAAATTTCATTGTCTTGACAGCTATATCATTTTGTGTTAACCCACTAAGTTTTCATGTTTAGAGTATTTCCCTGTACTTAAATTCAATAGAGCATTTGGATGTGATATTGCATATGTTACTTTAGTGAAAACTGAATGGCAGATTGCACCACTGTATTAACCCTGTACTATACATTTTGCAGGGTAAAATCAACCAAGATGGTGTGTGCCCCATGTAAACACGGCGACGGTTGCTCAGCCCCAGCAACTGTCGCCAACCCTTTTGCACGATCAGCAAAGCAAAGAATTTTAACACATTAAAATTGCACATAAATTCCACTAACAAAAACATTAAGAAAAAATACACCGTCCACATTTAACCTAAAAAATGTCTGAAAATTCAGTAACAGGTAATTTAAAATGAGCAAACAATGGACTGTTTTTAACTCAAACAAACTATAGTGGATTAAGCAACCTAGTTGTACAACTAATGTAAACTGGACAAACACTAGCCCGTTTTCAACTAAAAAAAAAACAAAAAAAAAAAAAACATTGGTAGATTAAACGACCTAGTTGTACACCTCATATAAAGTCAGTATGATTAGAATAGCACTAACGAAAACATAAAACATTAAAATTCATATTAAAAAACTTAAACATCACAAAGATTGGTTAAAAAAAAGAGCACTTAATTTTATTTTTTTAAATTAACCACTCAGAAATGTCCCTAACACACATCGGCTTATAACGTAAAACTAACATTCTTTCTTTTATTTAGTTTTATATTCACACCCTATTTCTAACAAATACACACACTTTCTTTTCATACAATAACATATTTCATTCCTTTCCATCCATAACATGAACCAATTTCAAATTTCCAAACTGACGATACACGTTTCTTTATGTCTTTATTTTTATTGCCAGTCAAAACTACCACCGGCACGGTACTTCACTCCCACTGTGTATTGCCCATGATGGCGCCGCCAGAACAATCACCCAATGAAACATGTAAACAAACATTGGGTACTAACATATTATCCCGGCGGTTATTCCCGCCAAACAATTTTTTTCGTCAAATGAGTTGCCAAACATATTCAAAACCATTAATAATTTCATCTGCCCGGCATTTATTTTGTCAAAAATTCGCTTGTCTTGGCGGACCACCTGGATAATATGTAAGCACCAAACATCGATATGTAAACAGCACTGTATATGGAATATAGTCTTTTTGCAGATACCAGTGGTGTTTAATGCGCAGTGTTCCCGTTCTGGGAACACCAAACTCTGACGTTTTGACTGTTGCCAGTCATGATTTGGTTTCTGTAAAAATAGTTGCGGGTGAGATAGCTCCACGAGAATCCTTTATTTTTTAGCACGTCATTTCCCGTAAAAAACATTTTCACGATTATTTTTAACGGCACTGACATCTGCTGCAAAATGGAAGAATGTGAGAACAGCGGGATAGATTGCCCAATGCTGAAAAAAGGGCAGCCGTTGCCATCGCTTGTCTTAACTACAAGCAAGAGGGCGGACGATCGAAATGTTCATTGTGTGCCACAAATCTAGAGACCCCTTTTTTGGCGCAGCTGGCTGTGCCCGGAATATTAGACTATGTAGTATTTGTAAATTAGTCTTATGTGCCTAAAACTCCATTTAACTATTTTAGAGCTTTTGGGCCCCCTGACTCTTTGGGGGTCGACTCGAGCCACAGGGTTCCTGAGTTTCTCCGCTGCACCACTGCATAAAGACATAAGATTATTGGGAAATAAATAATTCAATGACTCTGGTATTATATATCAGATTACACGAATTACAAAGTAGTATATCCATTTATGGAGGCTTCTATTGGGGCACCTTTGGGCCGGGGGCCCTCAGCGATCGCAGACTTCTTTAAATTGTAAAATTGGGCTTTATTATTGCCTTTTAACATCATTATTCAGGGTTTATACTCATTTTTCAAACTGAAAATTAAGGAGTATTCAAGGACAACATTTTTTTTTTTTTTTAAGGAGTCCACTTTTTTCCAGACTACTGATATAAATATTCTTAATTAGTGTCTGTTATATCTTACATCGCCCCAAACAAAAAGACAAATTGCCACCCCATAAACATGCACTTAAAAAAAAAAAATTTTTTTTATCTTGCACTATTAAAATCATTTTAAATTATTATAAACACATATATTTAGAAGAAACATGTAACCTTAGTTCAGTAATGTTGGAGGTTGCAGATAAATTTTAGTTTATGAAGCCAATGCAGCAGATTGACACAGTAAAATTCTGCTACTGGGACCACCACATAATATGGGTGTATTCTTGCTATACACATAACATTTATAAAACATGTGTACACTGTTGAATAATGGGTGTTGAATGCATTTGATTAGAAAAAGCATTTTAAAATAAGCTATTTTTGAAAAAGAAATTAGAATTAATTACCTTAGGGACACCTTTCAATGTTGTGTACTGTAATCAAAACTGTATGAAGATAAGTAAGAAGTTAATCGTCATCTTCATTCTTTAAAACTACAGATTAAATTTTTCAATGTAATATGAACTTTTGTGTATTAAAAATTGTCATATGCTTGCATTTTCTTACTATGAAGTTTTGATCAAGGCTAGACTTAACGCACACGTGGGTCTCGGATGTATACAGATCCAAACAGTTTGGCATATATATACTATATATTTCCTTTGGAAGCACAGTAAATCTGCAGATTAGGGTCCATACTGGCGCAATCTCTAAAAGACAACAAACTGGCATGTTTGCTTGGCGCATGATGCTTGAAAACATGTGACCACCTTGGGGTGGGGTCACCGCAATCTGAAGGGTTCAGGAGGTTGCACATTTCGTTAATTGCGGACATTGCTTGCTGCTGTGAATGCAAAATTAAGGAGCGCCACCTAATAGTTAGGAGTTTTAAGGGTCCTTAATTTTGTAAAATGAATATTAAGGAGTTTTAAGGAGCATATGAACCCTGTTATTGATTAAATGACCTTCAAAGCAAACTCTTGCTAGCTCGCACTCATTTTCTTGTCTTGGCTTTCCCTCCATCATTTTTTCGATAAGTTATTACTTTTGAACTTTAAAAAGTATGGGGGCAAGGCCCCTATAATTTTGTGAGTGGGGGAAAGTCATCTCCCGAGATGAGCCGCCTATGGTTATGGAAAGAAAGCTACCCTAGCCATTTTATTGAAACCTTATTGGAAAACTCTGAGGAGATCAACTACATAAGACAAATATGGCAAGCAGGTGTCGACTGAAGAATAAATGCATTAATGGCGAAGACCAAAGTAATCTAATACAGAAGGAAAAAGCATAACAGTTAAAGATGGGAATTAAAAATAGCAAAAAGTGTTAAATTTAGAATTGGGAAATTAAAATTAGAACAAATTAAAAATACGTGATGAAATGCATCACAACTTACCCAACCATTTTGTAGGATTTTCACAATAAGTTCACTATTTAAAGGAGACGATGATACAGTTTTTTCGCAACAAAATAATGAAAAAAAACCCCTCCAATTATGCATATACATTTTAATACAAAAAAACTAAATGTTGACCAAATTTTGAAAGAAAGTAAACAAACTTGTAAAAACAAATAATTGTTTATTAAGTCCCTCTTTTGGGAGGGGTTGTATGCTGCCTCAAATTGTATGATTAACTTACCATACCGCGATTATGGGCAAGAGTTTGACTGCTGGCTTGTGCTTGGTAAATTGTCCATTTCTCAAAAAAAAAAAAAAAAAAAAAAACTGAAAAGTTATTATTTTGTAAATAAAGTTGCAAATATGTATTAACTAGCTGCCTTCGGTGACCAGTTGGTTCGCCATCTTAATAAATCTTGTTCGGAAGAGAATCCAGTTTCTTACTGGCTTCCATGGCAAGGAAATCTCTCAAATTCTGAATAAAATTTAAAATTAAGATGGTTACAAACAGGATCGGCCCCAGGGTAAGTGAAGCCTCCTGCTAACGTAAAAAAGACGCCCCCTTTTATGCTCTACTTGGTTTTGAGTTCGAAATGACGCCCCTTCGAAGGCCCCGATGCGTTTCTTAGTGTCAGGCCGCTCCTGGTTACAAAAATAAGATTGTTTAGTGATAAAAACCCACCAAAACATACAAATCATTTTCGTCCCATATTAATTCTGAAGAGCTTCTAGATATATTGGTCGTTATCAAAAAACAGGAAGGAAAGAAATGAGTAAGGAAACCTGACACGATTTCAGATTTTAAATATGCATCAAAGTGCTGTATATTAAAAGTGTATCATAATTCATGCGCCTTTTCTATTTTCTTTCCTTATTGCATTAAGTTGGAAAGTGTATCATTATTCATGAGTGTGATTAAACAAAATTAAAATTGATATTTCTAACATCCTTTTTTCTGGATGCAATACAATAGAAATAAAATGGGGAAAAAGATGTGCAGAAAAATACACAATTCAAACTGAAAGAAAGTTTCAAAAACTTATTTTTTGTTTGTGTAACATGTATGTCGGATTTGTGTGATTGGCCCGAAACCCGCTTATAAATCCATGTCAGAAGGAAAAACTTATTCAAGCGTATTTTTTATCCATGCATAGCAGACGATAAAACTATTTTATTTATTAAAAATTGTGTATTCTATAAGTTTGTGCCATCTGTCGACTGCTATGTAAAATAAAAACTTAATTGTATTCTTTTTTTTGGATAAAAGATAGTTTTTTTGTATATTATAGGAACAGTGTTTATTTTTTGCGTGATAAAAAGTAGCCTACAGGCTACTTTTTATCCAGGGCTTTAACTGTCTTTATTGCAAATTTCATCCAAATCTGTCAAACCCTTTCAGCATGAAAGAGTAATAAACATACATATAAACATTGGCATTTAGAATATTATTAGGATTTCAGAATAATTTTTTTTTTTTTTTTTTAAATTGTAAGATGTTTAGGGGTAGTTCAAAATTTTTTGGGGGTGCAGAGTCCTCTCTATCACTCCCCTGACTGTGGGCATGACTTCTTTCATTATTCTGTCTACTTTATTAAACAAGAATGGATCATTTCTTATAATGTTCAAAATAAACTTTTAATTGCATTAACAAGATTTTGAACCTTAAGAATGAATATTTGAAATTTTGCTTTATGCTTTTCTAACAAATACCTAGTGTTTTTCCAGTCTACATCAGCTGTCACACTTCGTCTCAACTGTTGAAAAAAGTTTTGAAGACCACTTTCATGTCTTCTGCAGATGTGCAATCAGTTAAATCTCTCGTTTGGTAATGTAAACAAATAGAAAAACTTTAACTCAGCAATATTTTTTCAACTTCAAGCATATTAATGAAACTGATTGCAAGAAACTTAGTGACCGCAGTTCACTAGCCATACTGGATTCTTCTCTTGGCAAATGCTTATTTTAGCAGTAGCTCAGCTCGTATGGTGCGGCGGTGTGGAAAGATGCGCCTTGACATTAGCTGACACAGAACACTTGAAGACAGTACTTGATATTAATGAACGCGAGAGATTCTTTTGATTGAAGCAATGCAAAAATTAATTGGATTAGTTAGTATTCATTAATTGAATCTAATTATATCATGGGCAAAGTAGGATTAAAGCAAGGGGCGATCGAGAAAAAAGAAATTAAACAAAAAATGTAAAAGATCCTATTTTACTTCCATAAAACTGTCATAAATTACAACTAGCCATCCCCACCTACAAAATTTCATTAATCCGCTGCTGAGTGTGGGAGTAAGCTTTACGAGCCTGGATGCTATCTTGGATCTTTTTGTTGCAGCGTACAGCTGGTACATGTATACCATGTCAGAATTATCTACCATCCATAGCCCTACGAAATGTATATTTATTAAATTTAGATAAAGTACTTGGTGTTGTGTGACACCAAAAACATGATTTTGTTAAGTTATTGGCTTACTTGAAAACCAATGGAAGGGGAGGGGGCGTTCTCATTCCTTGCATACCCTAAGTTCGCTAAACCCTGAAATATATTTTTTCTGAAGTGCAGAACTTTACATGTTGTTTGAATAACCAATTTTCAAAAATTATTGTTGACAAGATAAATTAAATTGCAATTTTCCATTAACAACGTTTAAATGCATCCATATCTTTGTGTGTACATGCATGCATAATTAAATATACATTCTGTCAAAAAAGTTCCGGGAATTTGTCAATAAAACACAAAATGTTATTTAGCCAATTTTATCACCTTCAAAGTAGGCCCCTTTCGAAATAATACACTTACGTCAACAAATAATCTAATCATTATGCCAACAAGTAATCCAATCAACATTTTTTGGTACTTAAATATTATCCCGGCAGTTTGCCAAGATGAGTGATTTTCCACCAAGATAAATATCGGACACATGAAATTATTGATGGTTTGGAATACGATTGGCAACAGTTTGACAGCACATCTGACAAAAAAAAAAAAAAAAAAATTGGTGGGAATGACTGCCGAGCTAATACGCAAGAACCCATTTTTTTAAACACATTTTTCGGAATCGACTTCAGTTCTCGCAGTGAATTCTCTTTTATGGCAGCTTTGTTCAGCAAATTAAAGTGTTGGCGTACATTCTGTGTGATTTGGTATTGACTAATACCAAGTCATACATGAGATTGCTAACATTATCAATTAACACTAGTGCCCTATTAATGGAATACTGCTACTAAATTACATTACATGAGATAACTCCTTTGCTTGCAACAGCTAGAATTAAGAGGTTATTGCCACCAAAAACTTAAAACCGTTCATGATTGTGGCTAAAAGTGCAGAGCGATAAACGGTGTTGACAGAATACTGTGAACAGCTGCATTACAGCAACAAGGCTGCCACCGGTGACTATTTGCTACTATTTTCAGCAAAAGGTGACTGTGGCAACTATTTTTAAAAAAAAAAAGGCCTAAAAGCGACTTTTTTTTCGGAAAAAAAAAAAAAATGCAACTTTTTAACCACAGAAAATAATTTTATTAGATAGTTTTTTAGATCACAAAGTTTGAAAACAGTTCTGAGTAGCTGTTGCGAGAAATATAAATGAAACTTATTGATTATTGACATGTGTGTGTGTATGCTTACGTATATCGATGCATACTTACCAATTTTTTCGTGAAATACCTGTTCTTTACACTTTAACAAAATTTGAAGGTTTTTTATTTTTTATTTTCATGCAATCGTGGCTAGGCTAGCTAACTTTTAAACATGAATTTACGGGACTTTAGTGATTAAAATGCAGGATGTGTTTAAAAAAAGCAGGATCCAACTTATTCATTACAGGAAGGCGAGAAACACAAAAGCAGATTTAATTTTTACATTTTAAATAGTTTTATTGAATACTATTCTTACCACTTTAATTATGCATGTTAGTTAACAAAATTTAAATAATCAGACAAACTAATTGAAAGTTAATATTAATTTATTAGTCTTTTACCTCTCTTCTTCAGAAAACAAATACTATCATTTGCAATTAAAATTTTCTTTCACAAAAACAAACCTTTTTAATTCGGCTTCTAAAAGCAACCCATAAGTATGCATAAATAATATGCATATAAAAGAAACTTTGAAATCACAATATTACTTATTCTAAAAAAAAAAAACACTTAACTGATACACATTGGCCTGTCTTCGCAGTATGTAATACAGCTTGTAAAGAGACAGTTTCAAAATTTTGAAGTGCCTGGAATAATTCAACCACTTCTGCTATCTAGTATTCAACCACTTCTGCTATCATATTTGTTTATTTAAAGGAACTTAATATTTGAAATCTCTTCTCTGAGATCATTATAATTAATCGAATCATTTAATTACTTATTCTATAAAAACAAGCGGGGCATTTGCCGTCCCACACACACCTTTTGTGATCGTGGGATGTGTCCTCTAAAGTCCTAGTAATGGGGCGTCCCGTCCGAGCTCTCGCGGGACAGTTGGCAACCCTCTAATTGCGGCCCATATATTGCTTGAAAAAGTAACCTCGTAAAATTTATCATTCATGAGTTTTCCAGAGTTTCGTTTATTTGAAGATTACCAAATTTCCAGCTCACCCTGCTTCCTACCCGGATCGACTAACTCAGATGTTTTGTTCATAAAAATTCTAAGTAGGAAAATTTTCATTGAGTATGCACCAGCATCCCAATTTCAATCTTTTTTTCCCATCAGCATTGAGAATAAATATTTTCCCTTTCGCATATTTTTATTTCAATCTCCAATACCATAAGAGTGAAAACTGATTCTTATTTCAAATTTAAAAACTTAGTATGTATTTTAATTTCCTTTTCAGCTGTAATTTTACAGTATTTTCTTGTTCATTACAAAATTGATTTTTCCTTCCCTAATTATTTAAAATTATATAAGATTGTGCCTAGTATACTTTTTGTAATGAAAATAACTAAATTTTGATTAAAATAATTTGTTTTTGTGAAAGTGTGTGTTATATAAATATATAATATTATTTAAAGTATGTATTGCTAAAACTTAAGTGTTGTAAGTTTATTTTATGAAAAGCATTAAAAATACTGTGTGTTCTCCTTAATATAAGTCATTTAAAATGTCATTCATGCACTATTTGGCAAAAATCATCAAAAATGTTGCTTGCATTTTATTTTACATTTTGGGAGTTTCGAAACTTGAGGATTTAATGTTTTCTTTACGTTACATTTCTAGACTTATGCAGACCCAGCTGATGAGAACATATTTTCCAGTTGCCCTATATTATTGGAAAAGATTGCCGATCATGAACTAGAATGTTTGCATAATGCTAGAAACTCTTGTATCTCCACTTCCAATAGCCTTCTGTCATAAAAACATGGTTACATGCCCTAAACTGAAACGTTTTAGGTGAAAAAAAGAAATTGCATTGATACTCCTAGAAAAATAGTCGCCATTTTCACCAAAATAGTTGCTTTTTAGCTATTTTTACAAGTAAAATGTTGCCTATTCTCGATTATAGTAGCAGATAGTCTCCTTTTAGTAGCCAGTGGGCACCCTGCTAGCAGAATTTTCTTAGTTTAAGGCTGTTCTTCGAAAAAGAAAAAAGAACTCTGTTTTTAGTCTTGGTGCACAAATTGAAATAAACTAATAGCACCATGGTCTCCAAAAAATTCCAGATGGTTCTTCATAAGCTGTTTTACACACTGCGATAATCAAAAATGCTGTGGCTTTTGTGAAACTTTCAGAAAAAATTCTTAAACATGGAGCTGCAAGATTTTTCGAAGAATGGCACGCTTTGCGAAAATTTCCAATTTTTAAGAATTTTTTCTGAAAGTTTTGAAACTGATACAGATTGGCCTGTCTTCGCAGTATGTAATACAGCTTGTAAAGAGACAGTTTCAAAATTTTGAAGTGCCTGGAATAATTAGTTTGTTTGTAATTATGTACCAAAATCACATGATTTTTTCGAACACCGTTAAAAATGAACCTGGTTAGATTCTTGAGTTGTTCAGTTGTGGTTTTGATGTATTTTTCTATTTTAGAGTAATTTAGGTACAATTTTAATTAGTTTGTCAAATTTATTAGTTTGCTTTGTCGATATGACAAGCAGTTACCCCTAGGTACGCTCTAGAGACTATTGCCACCATGTTTATATGAATCCATACCAACTGCTATGAAACTACCTAAAACATTTTACAAAAGAAAGTAAAACACTAAAGTTGAGACAACATAACTATAAAACTGATAAGTAAAAGGAGACGAAATCAATCATTATTTTACTTCAGCTTATTTCAATGAAAAAATTATAAAAAATGAAAATTTCAATTAAATTAATACCTTTTTTTGAAACAAATTTTTAAAAATAAGATCAGGTATACACACGAGATATATCAAATATATACTGTCGGCAGAGAGGACATGTCTTGAATGCTGAATGCCATGTTGACGAACATTCTTCACATATGCACATGTGACGACAAGGATATAATATTACATTTCGAGGTCTATCAAAACAAATTACACAAATATGCTTCTCACGCTCCGCAATAAGCTGTCTTTCCAATTGTTCAATTTGTTCTTTTGTATGCAAAGATCTAAAGAAGTACTTTTTGAAGAAATACCTGATCTGGCAAATACTGCTTCGAAATAAATTTTGCTTTTTGGCAAGTTGGGAATATGTTCCCCTGTCCAAATGGCTGGCGTTTTCCTGCTGGACGGAATCGGATTCTTCATTACACTTGTCAGAGGAGAAAAAATATTTGAAAATTTTGCATACATACTCTTGTGCAGCTATCACAGGTTTCAGACAAACACGAGTGTAATAACCTGCATATTTTCCCAGCTGAATAAGAAATAAATATAGGAGACTAAAATAAGCTTTTAAATAAGCGATCACAATTTCATACTGATAAAATACTGCAAAAAGCAGCAATGCACCGAAATAGGCTTTTGCAGGAATACTGTAAACTGCATCAACTGATACAGAACAAACAGTACACATTTTTTCAGCTAGTGATAATGAGAAAGTATGTAATATAAGTAGTATAAAACATCCTAAATTCACTAAGATTTCAACCACTAAAATCAACAGATTTGGTCCAAGCTGAAGAATTAATAGTAAAGCATTGAAGATTAATTGTAGTAAATATAAAATATTTTCATAAATCGCACAAGAGCATGTTCTAATCAAGATGAGAAAATGCACGACTGTTTGATGAGCTGAATTCAAACATTCTAAAATAATATGTATCGCGTATAACGTGTTTGAATAAAATTTATACAAAAAATTAAATGTTATGCTAAACATGAATCGAGTAATTTCTTTAACTTCGCAAAGAAAAACAACGAAATCTTCATAGTAACAGTTCAGAATGTTTAAAATGGCAAGTGCGTTTGTAGAAACTGTTTCACAAGCACCTTCAATAGTTCGAATAATAAAAGAAACGAATGTAAAGTTAAACTGAAGAAAATTTACCAACAAATTATATGAGTGAAGAATGATAAAGTTAAATGTTTCTGCTAACATGCGCATAATTTCCATTTTGTACAGCTTTTAACTCAGCTGTATTTTATTTTAAATGAAACTGCAACTTTAAGTAAAATAAAATAGTGCTTCAAAGCGGAAGTTCAATGCATTTCTTAAACTACATGTCGAAACGTGACATTCTTGGATACACCGGTAAAATAATTGAAACTTTACAGTGAAATCTTAGATATAAAAAGTAAAAGATGTACGTATGCTGCTTTTTAAAAAGCATCTTCATTATTTCTAAGATTACTAGTGCATTAGTGTTTTAAAAATATCACACATACGAAGATCAAATTTTCAAATTTAAATACCCAAACACAGAATGGAAATGAACGCATTTCACTTCAGTTCTAAAAACGGCCCAGGGGATCCACGTTTGTATTCAGCTACTACTGATGTATTCATCTGTTACGCTTGCAAAGAGCGTCTATCTCTTCCCTTCCCAGTGCGCATTCTGTGTCGCGCATGATGTCAAAGGTGGGTGGGAACAGAAGAGGGTAGAGTAAGGTGACCAGATTTTTGTAGTCAGAATCGGGGACATGTCCCCGATTCTGACAACAAAACTGGGGACATTTATATTTAATGCAATAATTAACAGTAATTTAATTGAAAAACAATGCAGTAATTAAAAATTGTCCCCATTTCCATTTTTACATTCTGGGGACAATTTGAAAAATGTCCTGAAAATGGGGACTGTCCCCGGAAAATGGGGACGTTTGGTCACCTTAGGGTAGAGGGGAAACTTCTCGCTCATTCTGCATTTCGCTTTGCTAGCTGTTGCTACTTGTTTCTCGCACCTCGTTGCTCTATTCCCGATGTCTGATTCAGCGAGTGAGCTTTTTCAAAGCAGCAAAAGGCCCTTTTCAGGGTGACAGAAAAGGCCCTTTTCAGGGCCAGATCCTGAAGGATCTATTTTATACTCACCTGCTGCAGAAAGCAGCAAAAGGCCCTGTTTAGGGCCAGATCCTGAGAGATCAATTTGCTTGTTTTGTTATTTATGAAACTGTATACTAATGCATAAGTAATTATACAACATTTTTTTTTCAAATTTAAAATTTAATAAAATGTTTAGGAATTTTGGATTGTTTCAATTTAGGAGTTTTGGATTCTTTTTTCCTTTCCGGGAGTATTGCTCTGCTCTCTTTACTTTATTTCTTACATCGGACCAAAGAGCATTTATCCTGATATTTTTCATGCATTTTGAATTTGTCATAATAAAATCTATTTGCGATTTGAGTTTCCCACAATGTGACAAGTTAACTTCCTCTCTGAAATTCCTTTTTTGTGTGGCTCGATCCCATCAACGCACTGATAAAAAAATACCCTAGTAGCAGTAACTCATCGGTCGATGAGAGGCGGGTGAGTTAAATCCGAGGAGAAGGAGCAATGGCCGATCACGGCTTTTCATCCAAAAAAGGGGAAATTTCATCGGCAACTGGTACAAAATGTCCGCTCGGGGGACCATAAAGCCGATCATCGTTTCCCGATGACACCGATGAAATAACGAAAAGAAACCGATAAACTGTTTAAAATATATTTGTTAATAAAAAATAAACGACTGGCAGCAAAATTTTCAAAAAATGTCCGTTCTGTTTATTATATTTTCGTTTTTTGTATGCTAAATTTCCGTTTTTCTGAAAAAAAAAAAAAATTCTTCCTACCCCGGGCCCGAACACTGAGCGTACTGATTACGAGATAAGCGCGCTACCCCTAGACCATCGAATCTTGTCATGTACAAGGCAAAGTGTGAAGTACCGGTTATTTTAGTCTCAGATTGGGACTTAGGGTGAAATTTTGACAAAGTGTTGTTCAGCTATTATTAATAATAGTCAAATTATTCGATTGGTAAGAAATTAATTTCACTTTTTACCAATGTATGTAAGTAGCAACAACATTCATAATTAATAATTAAAAAACAATATTGCCAATTGTATAGGAATTTTAGTGTGATTTTAACTTTCATATTTCTTGGATAACTTTTAAAAATTAACTGATTTCTCTTCTTGCTGTTTACATTAAAGAGGTTTCAAAAGAGTTGCTCATTGTAATGAAGTTTCCGTTTTTCTTATAATGCAGCTGACGCTCAAATAGATTTTCTTTTCTTTTTTTAAACACTTTTTTTTAAAATTATTTAAATATTACAAACGATTTTTATATAATAAATACTTACATTTTTTTGTAAATATTTCTTTTCAAATTTAAATTTTGTGGGAGGGGGAAAGGGGGGGATACCCCCCCCGCCCCTCCCAACCCCAATACAAGAAATTTGAAGTAAATTATGCGATTAATTCAAGAATTGTTCAAAATTTCCCTTAGATTATGCAAAGGCACATCTAAATTACGCAAAAATTTATAGGAATTTGGGTAAAGTGTAAACTACTGGGGACACTTGCAAGGCCCGTTGACTATAGAGCTGAAGTTTCGGATAAGATATTGTTTTTCGGTTTCCCATCGGCGAAACTGCTCGTCTAGATCACTTCTATCCATGAATAAAAATTCATCTATTGCAGATTAACAAAAGTGCACTTGCCGATGACTGAAGTCGACGAGCGATGAGTTAACGATGAGTCGATGAATGACCGAGCAGAAAACAAGCAGTCATTGCTACTAGGGTAAGATCACTCATTTTGCACACGTCTCTTTTCTAACCTACAAGATTTGTATGTGTACTTAGCTGTCAATTTGCAGAGGAGTGACTGGTTTTGAAAGCCAGTTCAATATGGCATTTGTTTACTTTATCCCCCCCCCAAAAAAAAAAAGCAAGAAAATTTTTTGGCCAGGGAACTGGGACTGGTCGCTTATAGAGGTTTGTGTGGTCTAGAGGACCTTTTAAAATTACATAGATAGGCTAAAAATCTGCACCACTCATACAATTTTCATTGTAACTGGTTGTTTTAAACTATTGCACCATACTAAAGTGTTTTAATGATAAGCAATTACTTTTTATGCAATACATTTTACAAGGGGCCTGGTATTTTTTTAAATAAAAAATCAACTTTTAAGAGTTGACCTATAAACAAAAAGACCCAGTGAGAATCCATTTCAACATAAGTGAAAAGAAACACTCCCAAAGAAAATAAAGACTTTCAATTTCTTGTTTTTTAAAGTAAGCTAATCACATAAAAACAAAATACATATAATCAGTGCCACAACTAAAGTTTAGTTCACACAGTACAAACCTTAATGTTTGGCAAATGAGGCATGGCTGGGGGGGGGGGGCATGTGCCCCATTTGACCTCCTCTAGATGCATGCCCATATATAACAGCAAAATATAAAATTCATTATTTTTTGAAAAAAGATTTGAATTAGATTGTAAAAAATTATCATCTTAAGTATTTTATTTTAATCCTATTTAGATGCATATATACGCCCTTACATAGTATATTATTGTGTCCACATTAGTTTGGATCATTAATATCAAGTATAAAATATACATAAGCTAAAGATTAAATATTATCATAGCATAGAAATATATACTGCCCTTTTTATTTCACGGAAATCACTGATACGTTTATGATTTTTATAAAGGAAAACTTAATGAAACGCTTTAACCGTGCCTACACGAGCCAGATCAATGGCGTTCAAATGGTCATGCGCATATTCAAGATAAAGTGAGATTTGCAGTTACATACGCCAGTCCTCGAATTTCTTATGAAGATAAAATAGACGCTCTATTCGAAACGTTACTGAAGGAGGATGATTGTAAGACTGTTCTAGTAGGAGATTTTAACATAGGATTAAATTCCGATCAAGGATCCGATTTCATAACTGAAATGGATACTATAGATTTTCCAATACTCACTAATCCGAAACATTTCACCACTAGGGGCGGAACCAGGGCCGTCGCGGATGTGTCGGGTGCTTTTGTGTAAACACCGATTTAGCGCCCCTACATAAAAAAAAAAAAATCAGTCTTCGAAACAAAAGTATCATTTTACTATTCCATGTGCTTATTCAATTGGCAAATATCATAATTAAACCGAGACTCAGGAAATGGCGTCCCAATAAATATGCAGTTTTGAAATAGAATTATGATTTTACAATACTATATTTGTATTCAGTAAAGAATATACGGCATTACTATGGATCGTAGGGTTGCCCGACGGTTACCCGGCACTGCCGAAAACTCACCCAGTGCATGCGGTATACGTGCTCGTAAAGTCAGTGGAACCAAAAACACTGTGGTTGGTAGATAACAGTTACCATGGGTGCGGTGATCAGATTTGCTTCCATATAGATTAGTCTTTTGCAGAGTTCTAGTGATATGGAATTCATTAAATTCAAACGCGGACTTGTCAGGTATCCTCCAAGGTGTTGCCTGTTCTTTACACCAAAAAGAAAGAAAGAAGGGGGAGGGGAGAATAAAGTGTATTTTTTTCAACTATAAAAATAGAATACTGCCGTTTAACGAATGAATGTGCTTCACAACTGGTGGAAAGTTCACTTTGGTATAACGTTTCCGATTTACACAGAGACACTAGGACATTTATTCAAAAGTAATGAGAAATCCTTCAGTCTAAATAAGAAGCATGAAAATATTTTAATTTTATATGTGCACTCTTTGTTCATAAATAAAGCAATATAATACAAGGAAAACTATAAATGACAAGTTTTTGCACTGTTTGTTTATAAATAAAGCAATATAATGCAAGGAAAACTACAAACGACAAGTTATGGAACTGTGCTTAAACTTGTCGTTTGTAGTTTTCCTGGTATTATATTGCTTTATTTATAAAAAAACAGTGCACATATACAAACTATATTATTATTAAATAATTAATTAATAGTTAGTTAGTTAATAGAAATAAGTCAAGTTATTATATTATTAACTTGAAATTATTAACTAATTACAAAAATTGTCCATATTATTTGGAAGCATCGATTATTGAAGTTTCTTTTGTTTATCCAGATTTACATGAGATAGGTTTGAAATTCAAGTGACCGATTTCAGCGTAAGATCCTGGCAGACAGGGGCGGATCCAGAAAAACCATCTGGGGGGGGGGGCTCCGTTTATCATTAGGATGATATATTGATTTCCCAATACTTTTTCTCCCAATGCATAACTAGACATGGTATATCACAACTAAATAAGTTTGTTGTCTGCTGCAAGGACCGTCGAAAGAAAACTCGGGTCCGGGAGGGGGGGGGGCAGAGCTGTCGGCCCCCTATACCGATAAAGTTAAGGCCGATGCTCATAAGCTACGTTTTCTATGCATTTCAATGGACGACGGGACTGATACAGGAAAAAATGTTCCGTTGCTCGCTCTATTGTGTGGGGGTCGGTGTTTTCAGCTTAGCACATTAATCTTTTGCTGGTAGATCCCGACTGGTCATTATAAAGTCGTAAAATTCGCCAGAAAAATGTCGCCTTAACCAGTGGTGGGAAAAACTACTTTTTTTTTGTAGCGCGCTACAACTACCGCTACTTTTCGAAAAATGTAGTTAACTACAACTACAACTACTTTTTGACAAATGTAGTTAGCTACACTACTTTTGAAATGTAGTCGCTACTTCGCTACTTTTTCGCTACTTTTAGGAGACAAATTTTGCTAACAGATTCAATTTGCATTACATTCATATTTAAGGATATTTATATCCTAATTAGAGAAAACTATCGATATCTAAAGCCTTGGTTTTCTACTCGCGTCCAGCGTGATTAATGACCTCAGCGGGTGTCTCTCGCGTCCAAAGAACGAAAGGTGGTTTCCTTGTAGCGTTGAGCGCCGCAGATTTGGTGGACGCACGGAAGACCCCGGGCACCTTTTCGCCTTTAATTAGAAAAAAACTATTGCTCTAATAAACAACTACCAGGCGAGTATTTGAGCAGGGGGAGGCGGGCCCCCTCCGAAAATGTAAAGCAATTATTAAAAAGGAGCTATTTTGAAACATTTCTTTTAACTTTAGAACAATAAAGTTTAAAATACCGAATCGTCCCCCTCCCCCCGAAATGGAAGCCTAGCCTATATATACGCTACTGGCAACTACTGCTAATTATTGAAGTATTGCTGAAACTAATTAAGTTTTAATACCTCTATGATAAAAATAAATTGGGAAAGTGAGCTCTGAAAGCATGAGAAAAATCATGAGAACTAAAAAAGTTTTTAAAAATATAATAAAATGGATGTCTGAACGGGAAAAAAAGTCCCATTTTGAGACCCCTTTCATGTTGTACAAACATTCTAGTTTCTTGAGCACAAATCAAAATTAATGAGTATAAAGGCCTTTTTTCATGACTTACCAAATTAGTGATTTATGACGAATGACCCGTGTGAACCATGTAATATTGTATAATTGTTTTAATTGAAAACATCACATATGATATGCATATTATAAAATAATGAAAACAATTACTAATTAAATTCATGATATATCTATTTAAAACATTGCATTAAAAAAATCCTCTATATATGTTAAAGAAATTTTAAAAGTTATTATCATCAACACAACTTTTTCTTTGTGTTAGGTATAAAAGAATTTTATAGAATTATATTGTTATTTTAAGGCTAAGAGAGAGATAAGTCTAAGGATTTTACAAACTATTAATTATTAATAGAAATTCTCATATTTTCGTATTAAATTCTGAAAATTATTACACAAAAAACCTAATAATTTAAATATAATAGACACTTTAAAATTTTAACGAAAGAAAGCAGAATTTCAACATATTCATGGAAGACTGCCATGCCTCTAGTATAAAATAAAAACCACATAAATTTATTCAAAAACATGTTTATTAAATTTTAACAAGAGCTGGATCTCAAAATTGTTATCCGCCAAACATGATCGTCGAGGAGAAAATACGTCCGATGCAATCGAAAACAATCTTTGTACAGATGCACTGGACGGCACGCCAGTGTTAGTTTTTTTGAAGGCTTCTTTCATATACGTGTACGCCGAAAGCGAAGATACGGGTTTGATTGGCTCTGACAAGAACCTTGTAAGTTCTTCCTCGTAACTATTTCGAGTGCATGCGAAAGAGAAATTAAAAAAACCAGAAAAGTCATCATCCATGGGCCTCATCATCCAGTCATGATCCTCGATACTGATATCTGAAGTTGTCGGAAACATATTCTGGAGGTATTCCTCCATCCATTTTTTTGGCTTCGGTCTTCCTCTCCTCCTCAATCCAGAATAGTTTGAATCTGGGATGGAAACAAGCTGAGAGAACAGTTTCTCTGTCCCACAGCAAATGACTAAATCTCGTTTCCACCTGACAACTGAAGATTTTGCGCCCCCTCCTATTTTTTAAAAATGCAACTAGGTAGCTTTCATATACCATTTAGCGCCCCTTGGCCGATGCTGCGCCCGGGTACAGTTGACCTTCCTTGCTCCCCCGTAGCCAGGGACGGCCCGACACGGTAAGCAAGGCATCGGAGCGCCATATTCGAACTAAAAAACTAAGGAAAACTTAATCTGGAGCATAACACGGGGCTTCTTTACGTTTGCAGGGAGGCTCCACGTACTCAGCTCTTGCACCTAGCTACGCCACACATTTAGCTATAAAAGCTTTCAGGGGTTAAAATGAGGCTTTCAACTTCAATAATATACGGACTGTCAAATATGCATGGTGCTCTGAAACTCATTGGCAAAAAGTTAAAGAGTGGTAAAGGTAAATAAGACGGTTATGAATCACGTAACAATGTAGGGTTTGATAAGTCGTCCTCGAGTACCTGTTAATAATTTATTTTTTCACAGAAAGTTCACTAAAATTCACTATTAACATGATTGATTACTACTGTACATTGACTAAAAGATTTATTATTAAACAATTATTAACAGGTAAATGAAACCATTTCCGACATCCACAGTGCTATATTATTCTGAACAGCCTTGGTAGAGATGGCGCCCGGTGCGGTCGCACCGTTCGCTCTACCTTAGGACCGGATCTGAAAACTGTCACTACAAACGAAGAACACTGTAACCGAGGTCAGCAATATTTTTAGCCCCTGAAATAATATCTTGGATGCATATGCTTATACCTTTTGTCCCTTTTCAACAAACTCAAAAAAGATAAGGTTATCAACTCGTCACAAAAAAAAAAAAAAAAAAAAAAAAAAAATGTGTACAATTTCTAGATATTTACTTTCTTTTTTTTCAGTTTCAGGTTCCACGAAAAATGTACTAATCAGTTTTTACACTTTTTTGAGACAAAAAACATTCCTAGTTGTAGAACATAATCACGTGATTAATTAATGTTTGAAAAGCTACAATACTGCAGAACTGTCATTACTCTTGTGGAAGTTGAACACACCACCAGGACACAAGGATAATAAAGAGTGCCCAAACTCAAAAAAGTGCACTATAACGTCGAAAAATGACCAAACCTTAATATAAATAAACTTAGTAAAACTAAGCATAAATAAAATTGTTGTTCAATGCATCGATCATAAGGAGGAGGCAAAGAGAAAATTAAAAATGTCGGTGATTCTTCCAGAAGCGGTCTCGATGCTTTCAAGAAAATTCCTGTGAGAAAACCGTAAGTTTTTCTCACGCTTCGTAGTTTTCCGTAGATGGTGAGTGAGAGGATGGGGGGGGGGGTCACTAATTGCGAGGACTGACTATATATCATGTCAGATTTGAAAGGATATCGCCTAAAAGGAAGTTCACGGAATACTGGACACTGAATGATTGGCAATCATCCTGACAAGTGGACACTACACTGTATTTATGGGTGCAATAAAAAAAAAGATCAAAGAAAATTAATGATGTTACAAAAGCATACAATTTACAGATATGTAAAATTCCTTTTCGAAAGCAAAAAATACTCATTTTTATGTTGATTTATGTTGCAAACACGCAATAGCAGTCAAAAATATGCAGACCCTGATCAGACATAGAAGGGGCCCCGGGGCAAAAAAAAAAAAGGTTGTTTTGGGCCCCTATACTATTACAGACATTTTAACTTATTTGTGATTGTTTTCTATTTTCCCAGCATAAAAATGAAACATTTCAAAATAATTCTAAAATTAAATTAAAAATTACTCATGTATTTATACTCATTTAGAACAAGACTATGCATTTAAAATTGATTTTAATTTTTTTTTAATCCATTTGTATTATTAGCGTATGTGTGCGCTGAGTTCCACCTGCCAGAAAAATTTCTTTTCTTCATCATAATATTTAAAAAAATGCTAACTAATGGATATTTTGTGATAAGTACATATGGCCATAAATTTTCAATAACGCCTTTAATTTCTATTTTATTGATCTAGTCTTAGAAACCATTATCATTGTGTTAGAAAGAAGAACAGAAAATAAGTCTCGAAGCCTTTTTATTGTTACACAATTATGATATAGATAAAGGAAATTTAGCTTAATAAAAATTATTATTGCAGCATATATAAATTTAATATACAATAAATGGAGAGATTTGCGAGGCCTTTATTTTTCAGGGGCTCACGGGCCCACACGCCCGTGTGATAATGAGACTCTCGAGGCCCCATCAAAATAACCTCTGTTCAACTTTGGACCTCTCTTTCCTTCCTTTTTTGTCCTCTTTATGGCAGATTGGTGATTCTACAAATAATACTGAGAACGATAAAAAGAAAAAAGATGCACAATGTCAGGCTTCCGCTTCAGGCAAAGCAAACCCCCTACCCTCCCCCCCTCGTGTGCGTGTGTCCCCTGCATGAGGGGGGGGGCGGGGGAGAGATTGGGTGTCTTTCAAGCATCAGTTTCAGTTATGCTTGGAGTCAGAAGAGAGAGAAATTGCACCACGGGATCAATCGCCGGAAATGCTGACACGGCAAAAGTACCTTCCAAAATTCGCTACAAACTACTGTTTTTTTGTAGCGCGCTACTCGCTACACTACTTTTTTAAAAAAGTAGCGCGCTACACTACAAACTACAAAAAAAAGTAGCGGCTACTGTAGTTTCGCTACAAGTAGCGCGCTACTCCCCAGCCCTGGCCTTAACCCCTGTAGTGACGACGATACATGCCCTATCAGCAACGACCTTTATTCATGCTGTTGTTCGCAGGCCCTCTCCATTAACATTTTAGTGTGTGCAGAGTATAATTGCTGAATGCATTATTGAACTCATTTCACATCCACATAGCAATGTACAGTGTTCACAGCATACATTTTCGCATTTTAGGATGGCATTAATTTTTCCAGATTCAGTAATTCCCATCCTTTTCTGTGAGGACTGTAGTAAATCAACCTCAATTGCTATTTACAACTATTATCAAAATTACCTTCTATTTACAATTTGAGCTTCCTCTTTTAAAACCAGACCACCTATACACTGCCAGGCACTCGCTTTGTCTGATATCTTTGAATATATTTTACTTTTATAATGCGGATTTGTACCCATACGTCTGGGAGGTGTGGACAACTTATGAGAGCAGTTGAAAGAATGAAAGCTGTCCAAATTGGGGAGGCGTGGATTGTCCTTCTATGCTTCAACATCACTTAAGGCCGATGCTGATTGCCGTTGCATCTAACGTGACTGCAGTGGGTAAGAGGGCATTCACGTTGCGAATTTTACGACTTTTCAATGACTATTCGAAGTCCACCGACAAAGATTTCTGCAGTAAACCGCAAACCCCGTCCCCTTCAAAATGGAGAGAACAACAGAAGATTTTTCTCCTATATCAGTGTCCTGTCGTCCATTTAAATGCAGTAGAACCAACTAAAGTGACTACCCTGGTAAAGAAATCGTCTGTATATAGTGACCAATTGTGCAATTTCGCTTTACAACCATCACACTTTACCACCTTTGTAAGGTGACTATCTTTAAAAGGTGACCAGTTTTGTTCTTCCCAAAGGTAGTCCCATTAGACAAGTTCCACTGTGCAAATAAAACTGAGAACTGTGTTCCAGCCACTGTGGCGATAACGAGTCAATAAAAATTTCCTCTCCTTCTGTTTAAAAATAAAAGCACTATCATGTTTGTAAATAGAGAAATTATGTTTAGTCCAGAAAGATTCAATAAGTATTGGTATAAATATTCTTGGTGTATATATATATATATATATATATATATACAAGTATATATATACAGTTAGCTGTCTATTTAATGGCTGTCAAGGACCCGTGAAAAATCAAAGATTTCTGCAGTAAACCGCAAACCCCGTCCCCTTCAAAATGGAGAGAACAACAGAAGATTTTTCTCCTATATCAGTGTCCTGTCGTCCATTTAAATGCAGTAGAACCAACTAAAGTGACTACCCTGGTAAAGAAATCGTCTGTATATAGTGACCACTTGTGCAATTTCGCTTTACAACCATCACACTTTACCACCTTTGTAAGGTGACTATCTTTAAAAGGTGACCAGTTTTGTTCTTCCCAAAGGTAGTCCCATTAGACAAGTTCCACTGTGCAAATAAAACTGAGAACTGTGTTCCAGCCACTGTGGCGATAACGAGTCAATAAAAATTTCCTCTCCTTCTGTTTAAAAATAAAAGCACTATCATGTTTGTAAATAGAGAAATTATGTTTAGTCTAGAAAGATTCAATAAGTATTGGTATAAATATTCTTGGTGTATATATATATATATATATATATATATATATATATATATATATACAAGTATATATATACAGTTAGCTGTCTATTTAATGGCTGTCAAGGACCCGTGAAAAATCATTCTTAAATAGAGATCTTCCTTAAACAGAATTTATAAAAGAATAGCATTTCCCTTTACACTTTGGAAGGTGACTGGTTCAAAACCAGGTCACGTCCGTTGACCGAACCATTCGGAGTTTTCCGTGCTTTCCTCCGAAACTTAGAGTAAATACGTGTTAGGAAGCACCCCTTTCAAAGACTCCACCCATCGGCCTAGATCCCACGTGCAGATTATCGGCCGTAATCCTACAACACCAACACCAACCCACTTTACATTCACACTTTACATTCTTAACCCATTCGTGCCTAGATATTTTTGCGACTTTCTTCGATTTTTGCTAACACCAGCAATAATTGATAAATTTCTGATGTCAACTTCTTGAACAAGGGATGATTTCATTTAAAATCATTATGTATAAAAATTGAAATGTCAACATCCTACTTGGCCATATTAAAATATTTTGTGGAATTGAGATTCAGTACTCGCGAATAAAGGCTAGGAAAAATAAATAACGTTTTCGACTGATAGCGAAAATGCCGTCCCGAAAAAGGGACGCTAGGCATAAATGGGTTAGGACTGTGAATATATTGCTTGATATATTAACGTGTTTAAAGATGTTACTTTATTATCATTATATTATTTTATCCACAAAATATTATTTAAGTTACCTTAAAAAAAGATAGTAAAAACAAGGAATACAATAAAATTAGGTTTTAAGAAAATCAAAAAGAGTCAACTTTTCATTTTTCTCCTTTCCGTTATTCTTTCTTCCAGATTTTCACAAATGTGACGTGTGTCAATTTCCATTTTATGAATTTTTCTACCTAACTAGCCGAAGCCTGAGAATTTTGCATTCCAAATTTCTCTGCCAGAACAATAGCAATTTCTTTGAATATCACTGCAGAAATTGCTTGATTTTATTTTATTTTGGTAATACGAACGATTATCTATACGAGAGATCTAGGCCGAGCACGGTGTGCTCTACGTGTGTGTGTGGGGGGGGTCTTTCTAAGGGCCCGATTCAAACGAAACAGAGTTCTATCGTTTTCCGTTGCGATCGCGGAAATTTTCGACTGTTTCCTATTCAAGTGAAACCTGTCTATCGCTTTTGGATCACGTGACACTGCGATCGGTGTTTTGGTATCGCTTTTTCAAAAGCGATCGTTTTCGAGAACATGGCGGATCGATCGGCGGATGGTTGATAAGAAGATTACAACAACAACGAAGACTCGTTATTTAAAATTACGAAGCAATCTGTTGGAATTATCAGACAGGGAATTCTGCAAAAGATTTAGGCCTGCGGAAAGCTGAATTTTCTCGCAGAACAGAATTTCTGTAGGGTTTATTTTCTGTCGGCCTTTGAGTTCCACTCTAGCAGACACTACGATGCAGGCGCCATCTATAGTCCTTATTTTAAATCGTTTATTGCTCGGTTAATTTGATGTTTGAAACAGCGCGAAAAAATACATGAATAACGAATAATTTCTCGCTAAAATAAGCATCCTAGCAACCCTCCTAAACAAATACAAATATTCATACCATTATATTAAGGATGTCTTTGATTGTTAATTATATATCAGAACATAAAATAAATAGTAATTCTACCCCTCCATTATAATTATAAACAGCTTCTCTGCTACAGAAAAATAAAATGTAGTAGGCAAACTAGAGAACAATTATTATTCGATAATTCGAACAATTCGACATGATAATTATGACGAACAATACTATTATTAATAATTTTCTAAAAATCTTCATAATCATCTAAAAATCTTCATAATAATCTAAAAATCATCATCTAAAAATCTTCATAATAGAATCTTCATAAATTAAAAATGTATTTCCATGATTATAAACATACAAACAATATTAACCTAAACCAGTTAAAATTTTAAAACATTAACCTGCAATACTGTTGGGGAAAAAAAATAAGACACAGCCTGTTGTCCGTTGCAGCTCAAACATAAATAAATAAACAGTTAGTCGTCGCCATTAAGTTAAAAGTCTTTTTCAGAGAAAGATGCGATTTTTTATTGGTTAACAGCGACTTTCTACGTCACCGGAAGTTGCGTTTTCACTCTGTGACCTGTAAGTTCGATCGCCTATTTTGTTTCACTTTGAATACACTTTTGCGATCGCTCGTAAAAGCGATCGAACTTGCTGAGAGAAAACGATCGTTTTGGAGACGACCGATCGCGTTACACAATGATTACACAAGTTTTTTTTTTTTTTTTTTTTAAGTGCTGTGTGTAAATCTTTCATTGCTGAGTTTAGAGGGACTGTTAGTGTTATCCCTCGTATACTTCCACTGAATTTTAATTGCGGAAGTGTGAGAAATAAACACACAAAATAAAACACAGAATAATACAGCATTTGTGAGAGCTTCTAATCTAAGCGGACTGTTAGAAGCACACGACTGTTTGATTGTCCTTGTGAATTTTGTACAGCTTATTGTTCGACGAAGTTCTAGAAGCAATAAAGATTGTGTTCCATCCTGACCAGTGGACTCTTTACTAGAACTTTCTACACCGACTGGGCATTAGAACGACGAACCCAGGAAACAAGCACCAACAAAAGCATGGTACGAAATAAAATTACGTATGGTTAAAAATTATGGGTATGGCTCTATCAATAAAAACGAAATAAAATTCGTTTAATGTTGAGGGAAAAAAACGTTGTAGATCAATTGTTGAATTAGATCTTTCTAAAATTATAAAACAGTTTGCACAAAGAAAACCACGGAAGTCGCATTATAATGTCTAAAATTCTTTAAAAAAAATTAATATCCTTAAAAGAGTACTAAAAGTTTGCCTGCATATCTAAGATTTGATAATCTGTCAGAAAAATATATTCATAGTAAAAATATTTCTTCGTAAGAGTAAAAAGCTTAAAATTGCAACAACAAATTTAATTATTTGATAATTATGGCTGATATTGCTTGGGATAAACTGGTTCAGTTAGAGATTTTTAAAAAAAGGAACCACTAGTATTATTTATAGCGAAACTCTTTTCTAGCTTTTGCAATAGCAAACCTTTCAATTATCTATATATAATATTAAAATGCTAAGGCAGCTCTCGGGACAGATTCTTGAAGTCGTTTCTGATGCAGATTGACCATGCGTTTTGACCACAATACTCTCCTCGACCAATCAGTAACCAGAATAAAAGCCTGTCTCCAAACGTAAGTATGGCATTTGCCTCACCATGGCACAGTAGTTATATCACTGAAAATGGTAGACGGCCGAAGTGTGAAGGTCCCGGGTTCGGGTCCCATCGCGCGGTCGTCGATCTAACGGTCTAGAGTTTTGGTAGATTTTCTCCAGATGTAACGTGAATACGCGTTAGAACCCCTTAGAAAGTCCTCCTACCAAGGCATCCCTCATCTTAGGCAGATACCCCTCGCGCAGGTTTGCCTTAATCACACACAATACAATACAATAAGTATGGCATTTCGTAAGGTATTACGTCATTTTCACGTCAAATTAAGAAGCATGAAAAAGAATTAAGTCGAAATGTATTTCTTAAAGTTCATAAATTTTAAAATTGCTAATACGATCGCGTGGATAGCAGGAGTTTAAGATTTTAGGTGATGCCTTTTTTTCCGAAATGATATAAATAGCTGTATTCGTTTGGCAGTTTTCTTCTGAAAGCATCAATTTGATGATCACCAATCACCTTCGCTCCCACTTTCGCCAACCTAAAAAATTGGCGCACTTTGGCGAGTTCTGCAGTCATGGGTTTGAGGAGTTATGCACAAGTTTCAACGCTCCCAAAAGAACTAGATGAAAACGAAAGGGAACAAATTAGTGATAAACGCACCAGTTGAGGAATTTGAGCACACTTAATTTTAAAACTACATTTATTGGCAACCCCCCCCCCAAAATATATATATATATATATAATAATAAAAATACATATAAAGTAATGTTATTACATGTTGTTCCAAACCGCTGTGTTAATCTAAGTTACGGTTGCCACATAAACTCAAAAAATCGCGATGGTAACTGCTTATGTAGTGTTATCGCCACCTTGGCAAGATGGGTGCGATTAAGTAGGAACCAACCTGACTCCACTTGGAACAATTTTAAAAAACAGCCGTTTTAGCGCGTTTCCTCATTTTTCGTCCAGGAGGGAGCTGCAACGTTCTCAAAGGCACTACGACTACGGAAATTATAAAACGGTTTTTCCTTAAATCTAAACACTAGAATTTTTACTTCCTTGTACGGAGTATAAGGAAGTAATGTGATTCCGAAAAATTTCGGGGGCCAAATTTCGACGAAAAAACCGATTTTGACTACCTCTATATTTACTTTTAAGAATTTTTTCGATGCATCTCATCGTAAGCTAGCATGCACGATCATATAAACGCGTCTGCAACTCATTTTGACCAGCGGCGAGTCTATTGTGGTCAGTTTTTCCATGCCGTCTGTACGTACGTACATATGTAACTCGCATATCTCAAAAAACTATTGGTCGTAGAATGTTGAGATTTGATATTTAGGATTGTTCTAGGATCTAGTTGTGCACCTCCCCTTTTGGTCGCAATCGAATGTATAGTTTATTGTTACGAATTTTCGGGGCAAGCCTCTGTGGCTTAAAATGGTTTTCTCGGAGATTTTCTCGGAGATCATTCCCGCCAAACTATTTTTACTTCCTTGTACGTAGTATTGTTCTATGATCTAGTTATTATAGATTAACTATAAACTATTTTTACTTCCTTGATCTATGATCTAGTTATTATAGATTAACTATAAACTATTTTTACTTCCTTGTACGTAGGATTGTTCTATGATCTAGTTGTGCACCTCCCCTTTTGGTCGCAATCGAATGTATAGTTTATTGTTACGAATTTTCGGGGCAAGCCTCTGTGGCTTAAAATGGTTTTCTCGGAGATAATTTTTTATTTATATTTTCTCGGAGATCATTCCCGCCAAACTATTTTTACTTCCTTGTACGTAGTATAAGGAAGTAATGTGATCCCGAAAAATTTTGGGGGCCAAATTTCGACAAAAAAACCGATTTTGACTACCTCTAAATTTACTTTTAAGAATTTTTTCGATGCATCTCATCGTAGGCTAGCATGCACGATCATATAAACGCGTCTGCAACTCATTTTGACCAGTGGCGAGTCTATTTTGGCCAGTTTTTCCATGCCGTCTGTGCGTACGTATGTATGTTACTCGCATATCTCAAAAACTATTGGTCGTAAAATGTTGAGATTTTATATTTAGTATTGTTCTATGATCTAGTACACGCTTAAATCTATTGATTAAAACTAACAATCCTTTATTGATTAAATTTCTTATCAGCTGATTTAAATCCTTTTACGCTAAAAATTTCCGAAAAATTTACACAATAATTTGTAAACTCCTAAATTCGCCTCAATGCTCCCAATTCGCTAGATTCTATTTAGCTCTATTTTCACTTAAATCTTGTCTATTTGAGAATTCTGTTTTTTCTCCACCACCTGGTACCATATCCTATTACTATCACGTGACCAACGCTCTTCAACGGATAACGGTTCACAGTCCGGGCATCGTGGCTTACGGCGGGCATCGACGGTGACGGTCCTTGACCGGTTTTACAACACGAGGCCTTGTATTGAAATGCATGGAGAAAGTTGGCGGGCCGCAAACCTTTGCTAGTAAATGGACGTTTATGATCGATTTCCTATTTCATTTGCAGCAATTGCTGTTTACAGTTACATTTTCACCAAACTCCAGTAGTTCGTAGTACAGTACACATTTCATATCCCACCAGACAACGTTGTGCCTTCTGTAGCAAAACCAGTTTTCTGTCAATGAATACTGCCTTGTCTTTTGTACACATTGGACAAAGCACGAAAGTCTCGATCGCATCAAAAGATTAATACTTCTACTCTGCTAGTACTTGTACTACCTAACCGATGGCGCAAGATACTAGAAAATAATGGAGAGTACTTTAACCCCTTAATCTTCGCTCCCGTCAAAATCACGGGCTAAGCTTTCTCCCTCTATTTCTCGTGCCCGTCAAATTTCCGGGCAATACTGTTCAAAAAAATGCGCCAGAAAGATAAGAGCGTTCCAATTCTGATGCACGGATTTTTTTCTAATATATAATTTTACACAACAGATGACAATACCAGAGTATTTTTAACTTAATTCGGAGATAGTTTATTTTTAAATACATGGTAGCAGTACTCAAACACACGTGTATTTGTGATACGCATTATGCAATCTTAGCTTACTTTTTTTTTTTTTTTTTTTTTTTTAAATTTATGTTCAAAGAAAATTTTAGAAATGTTTACTTATTTTACGTAGTAAGTTTAATAAAACTTTCTAGTGTTTAAAACATATATTTTTAATGATTTCCTGCTTACTACAAAACAATTTTTTTTTTCTATAGTGCTTAAAATGTCCAAAACCTTAAAATGAATAAATATACTATATATGCACTTGTTTTATACAATTTTCTGGAATAAAAGAGATAAGCACTTTTATGACCGTTTTCTTGAAAATAATACGACGGTTAAGGGGTTAACGAATAAAGGTATTATTATAACTTCTAAATTGCATACTGATTTTTTTGACATTCGCTTCAAAAACTTATTACTAGACCCAATAAATCCTGCATTATTGATTTATTTCAAGTACATTCAAGTTCGATACCTTTATCATTTCTTTTTATTATTGTTGGATTAATCAAAAACCAAAGAATTTCTGAAAACTTAGATACCGAATCACAACACATAAAAATTCATAAAACATACAGTAAAATACGTAATATAGAATGTGATTCTAATAGAGTAAAAACAATGTCAGGTGGCTATAGAACACAACGAAAAGAAAAAAATACATATATAAAAAGAAAGAAAGAAAACATACAAAGAAAAATTACAGTTGTAAGCTAGAAATCGCAGATTGGTTAGAAATTTTTACCTAGGCATCATAAAGAGGTAGGTTTTTAAATTTTTTGATTTGCATTATCTCTCTATTCTGAAAAAAAAGTAACGTCCGCTGTCGCCGCCGCCGCCGCAGTCAAGAGCTTGTTCGGCTATCTTTTCCTAAACCGTGGGGATTTGAGTTTTGAATAAAGTGTCCACGGATTCGGGAAATTCCGAGGAACCTGATAAGCTGACTTAAATTCAAAAATCGAATTATTTTAGAAGATATTAATAAAAAACTGAAAAAATAAACATAATGGTTGCCAGATTTGGCATAAAATCAATCATTCCCTTGCAACAAAGCAATTCCAAGTATGTAGAATCGCGTGAAATTCACAAACATGAAGTAGAATTACACCCATTTTACACCAAATTAAAAATGATATGCAATAAATAACTCAAAGTGTGTTACACAAAGTTGACAATTTTCAAATCGTAAGTTCGCTTAGACAACAGGAGCTTAGAATTAACGTTTATTCGTTTTTCCAAAACAGAATAACTAATTGTAACTGATTTTAAAAGCGCCATCTTGGCATTAGGTACGATCTGGCAAAATGGTATCTTTCCAAGCAGGGTGAATCTAAACCGCGAGTTCCAGAATGTTAGAACCCAGTTTCTTGAAAATGAAAAATAATTAAAATGCAGATTATTTTAAAGCCGGTTCGGTCCAGCTGGAGTATTTGCTACCAGTAGAAATATTTGGTGACGTTAACTATGCCATTATAGCAGTTATAGCACACTTAGGATATTTGCCAGCGCGGCGAGATGATATAATTCGTGGTACTAAATACGCCAATTTGCAAAGGATTATGTATATGAAAATATGGATAACGGTTTTCCGGGAACCTTAAAATGAGCAGTCATTATAGGTTGTGAGCATGTGTAAATTGCCAAATAATGAAAAGTCGCCATTGGTGGCAAGCTATCCTTGCTGTTCCGTAGTTTTTATCAGAGTAAACATAGGAAGCACTGTTTTCTTAGAGCTAATTATATTAATTATACATATATGCAAGTCGCCAAATTATGAAAAATCGCTATAATTGGCTATACAAGGTTCCATGGGTTTCACATAATTAAAACTAGTGCGAAGCTTAAATTTTTATGTTCCAAGGAACATACAAGAACCAAGCAATGTGTAGCTCGGTAACATTCTATCTGATCCAACGTTTGGGTTTTGTTTGTTGAAATTATGACTTTTTACGAATAAGCCTTATTAGGGGCTGAATGCCTCATACAAAAAGCGAGCGTACGAGTCTAGGGGCCTTGACCCCTTGTTAAATAAAAAAAATAGTGTCTGTCATCGTCACTAGTAACCATACCTTCTCCGCTGGAAATTATTATTTTTCAGAAAACGAAACTCTAAAATTTTTATTATTACTTGTACAAAATTTAATTTGATAATTACCGTATTAGCGACCCCGAGACTTTTCATCAAGATAATTAGAAAAATCCTGTATTCACGCCTCGTATTTAACGCGAATCAGATTTTTTTTACGGGAAGTGATCAGTCAAAGAACATCGCGCTATATTCGGGCTAATGCGGTAATGTGCATATGAAAGTATCGTTTGAAACTTTACTTTTTATGAAAAGAAAAATGTTTTTATTTCCTTTTCTGAAATTTTTTTTACACTTCCTCAAATTCATCGTTTGCAATTAGAATCAACCTGTACATCTGAGTGCGGTAATAACAGCAAATGTTTATTTTAATGAACTCTGCCTGTAAAACAACTTTCACCACAACATGACTGGCATGCAGGATGAAACTATATGCAGTGGAGTAGACTTAGGCGAGGAATGAGTTTCCAGAATCCTTGCGTTCAGTGAAAATTTCGCGTATACGACGTTTCAAAAAGCAAACACAAATATCAGATTGTAACGAAAGTTTTCCGCCAGATTTGCTTGAGTCAGCTCACGCGGAACCCAACTATTGACCTTATATGTCAAGCTTTTTATGCTTAGCGCGACTAATGGACATGGCACTAAAGTCTAACTCTTTTAGCTAGCTCTCGAGTGGATGAATATTTTATCTTCTTCCACAAATTGTCGTAGGCGGGACTCATCAGCGTCAGTAGGCCGGCCCGAGCGGTCTGCTTCTTTAATATCCTGACCCTCGTTTTTGAACTTTCGGTACCAAATCTTCACAGTGTCATATGATTCAACAGTAGTACCTTAAGCTGTACACATGATTCAGTGTCATTCTGTAGCTGACTTTTTGCGACAGAACTGAGAGTAAATGATGGATCCATCTGGTAGCGTGGTACTTCCATTTCAGACACGTTATACTTAATCATAACGATATTGTTTTACGGATTTCACAACACAGTTCTCTAAAACAAGTCTTTTCTTTCAAACAACAAAAATCGTTTTACAAAATATTGGCAAAGACACCAACGGGAACTGCTTGTGCAGGCAATACTTGGAGTGGCGGAAAACTTTGGTTACAACCTAATATTTTAGACACTTTTAAACAACTCTCTAACTTTTTCGAACTATTCTCTAACCATAAGCGTAAAGTTTTCAAAATTATTGGGGGGGCCAGGCCCCACAACCATATATATTCACGTGAGCGGCATAGCCAAGGGGGGGTTAGGGGGTCATACCCCCAATGAGAAATTTTTTGCCATACAAAATATATAGTCTTCACCCCCTTATCGTACACCCGTATACATATATGTGAGTTGCAGAAGTCGTAACCTCCCCCCATGAAAAATTTCTGGCTACGCCACTGATTCACGTACATATAACTTACTCATAACTGCCAACTACTACGGAATATAATTAACCACTTTTTCTACATGATTTTTCGGCTTAAAATATAGCAACATTTTTGTGCTGCTCACGCGAGCTGGTTACCATTTTGAAAGAAATAATTAAAAATATGCTGTTTACAAAAAGTGGCTAATTATATTCCGTAGTAGTTGGCAGCTATGACTTACTATATATAAGTGTAAAATTATTGGAGGTGCTCGAGCTCTATGGGTCCATAGAATTCTACACCTATGTAAGTATCCATGTATCTTTCTACCATGTTATAAGTTAAAAATAGAAGCAAAGTAAAAAATCCAAAGGAGGAAAAAGATCATTTTCGATGAGATAGTGCATTATAGACACATCTGAACTTTTCTTCATTACATACTTTACATTGCATAATCTGATTTTAATTAACCAAAGCATGGCGAGGACAGCTTATAGTAACATTGTGTGTTACATGGCGTCGCAATGAATACTAAATCATGATTGAAATCAAAAAGAAAATTTTTAAAAGTACAAGTAAATGTATTTTTTTTTTTTTAACGTTTGTCAATGGCGTGAAATACTTTTTTTTATGTTAGTATAAATTAGTTTTCTGCATTTAGTGGTAAATTATTGGGTGGGCTCAGCCCCTATTCACAATTTATTGGAGGGGCTCGAGCCCCACGGGCCCATATAACTCTACGCCCATGTCTCTAACTATACCGTGGGATTCAAAATAGATAGTAAAGTGATGATCTTTAAAACCGTAAATAGTCGAAATATACTTTCAATTAGAAAAGTTCGTAAAAAAAAAGAGCAGCTTTCAGACAGGGCAACATTTTTACTAGGGGCTGCATAACGTATTAAAATATGATATTTAAGTTTTATAGGATCCTCCATTCCTATCACTTATATCTTATTTAATGCTCTGCGCCTAAAAAGGTAAATAAATAAATCTGGCCTTCAAATAATAATGGGCCTCCAGCCGAGGACAGGTCCAGGCTCAATTTTTGGAGGGGGCCACTAGATTTTTAGATTAGCTTAAATCGTTCAAAATGCAAACTGAATGTGTGAAATCAAAGGTCGGTAGAGGGAGATGACCCTATGACCCACTCCCTGGAGCTGCCTGTGCATTTAGCAAAATAGGATAGAGTTTTTACAAAAACACCGTCTTCACAGAAAAGTGTGGTGGCTGTAAAGTGAAATTATACAAAAGTGGTCACTAAAGACAGACAGTCTCTTAGCCAAGGTGGTCACTTTAGTAGGTTCCGGTTTATATGGAATGGTGAGACATATTCTTTGACAGAAGAACTTTATTCACGCTCAAATTAAAAAAAATTAATGCTTTATGGTCGAATTTCGACCACTGGCAGACAACTAGTATTTACTATTTTTTGTCTCGATTCTATTTAGTTCCTCCCTAAAATCTACAGTGCATTATTTTTCCGAGTGGAAGGCTGAGTTTTTTTTTTTTTTTTTATTGCCCCAATATTGATAACTTAAGTTGTTCGAAGAATAATTTCTCGATAAATTAGAAACAAAATAAAAAAAGTAGGAAATTTCGCCTGATTTTTTAAAAAAAATAATAGTTTATAAACAATATTTATAAACAAGGTGATTAAACTTCCCCTATAAACAGAGCCTTACAGCTAAAATGAGCGAAAGGTTTATAACCAAAAATTGGTATATTGACCAGGGTGCGAACTGAACATTTTCTCCAGGGGGGGACATTTGAAAGAAAACATTATCCAGGGGGGGGGGGGGGGCACTTGAAAAGGAAAGGGAGAGAAGATGCAAATGTTCCTCTCACATGAGATTTCTTGACAAACGCAGTCGCCGACACGTGTGGGAACTGACTTATATTCAAACAAAAGTCATAGATTGTTTTTTCTATGGAATCACAGATACACAAGCCATATACAATGTACCTGTATTGGAAGCCATCCTTGAGGGTTTTTTAGCTTAGAAAAGAGACGAAATTTTAAGGCAGTCGCCTTAGAGTATAGTAACAAACGATAACATACAACCTTCATTTTGACTTCTTGACTTCAATCCCAAATCTTCACTCACCAGTTTAACATTTCTTCAGCAGGGGATAAATAGTATCCCTGGCAGGGATCCATTAATATTTCTCTAGCCAGGGATATTACATTCTTCAGCCGGGGACGATCCCCGGCATCCCCCCCTTCAATTCGCACCCTGATATTGACTATACGTGGTATGCGTTCAAGAAATTTCGGGAAAAATTGTACAAACTTTGTCCACTAGGTGGCGCTTTACATGAAAAAAATTTACAATTTCAACCTTTATTTAATAGTTTGTGAGCAGTTGTTAATTATTTTCTTTCAAACTGATTTCAAAATGCAAAGCACCACCTAGTGGACAATTTTGAACTAAACTTAAAAAAAACTTCCTTGAGTGCGTCTCGTGTACAGTCCGTATGCAAAATTGGATGGCATTTTTCTCACCCCTTGCAGCTGCAGAATGCTGCTTCCAGAGGAAGTTTAACTATAACTGCCCAGTATTATGGGCAGAGAGGTTTAAGAATCTTCTACTTCATATATGATCACGTGAAGTGAAACTGATATGAACCTAAAGTTTGTAACATGTCTCTGTTGTTATCTCATCAAAATGCTTAAAATCGATTGTATACTATCAGACATACACAAGTCTAAAGCTCCGTAAATAGTTAAATATTTTCAAAATATAACCACATGTTTAATACAAACTAAAATTTGTACGGAATTACTTCTCCAGATTTATAACCACGCACAGATTACCCTAAAAATAGTGAACCCTGTGATCGTGAAGGTTTAGGATCTAAAAAAATACTTATGAGGTTTGAAAAGAAAAACGTTGGGCTTGGGCAACCAGAGCCATTGCTAAGACATTTTTAGGGGGGCGAGAGATGTCGATAAATTGCCAAGTCAAATATCGGTTTTTACCAACTTACTTATTTTTTTATCAACTATATTACTCACTTTTTACTTTTGCCAACTGAACTTGAACCATTTTGCCAAGTGTAACAGGAGCCGAAAGTAAATTATCGTTTTCGTTAAAATTTTTTCACCAATTTTGCCAACTAGGTATCTGATTTCGCCAAGTTTAATAGAATTTTGCGAGTGTTGGTGTGTGGGGGGAGGGGGAAGACTCCCTCTTGCATCCCCCCGCCCCCTACTTTAGGCCCTGTGGCCAACTGTCAGCAGATAACTGTTAGTTTAGAGAGTAGCTGTCGTTAACCCTTTAACGCACAGTGTTCCCGCTCTGGGAACACCAAACTCTGACGTTTTGACTGTTGCCAGTCACGACGAATAGCTTTGATTTCTATAAAAATAGTTGCGGGTGACATAGCTCCAAAGAGAATCCTTTACTTTTTAGCACGTCATTTCCCGTAAAAAAATGGTCGCGATTCTTTTTAACAGCACTGACATCTGCTTAAAAATAGAAGAATGCGAGAACTGCTGGAGAGATTGCCCAATGCTGAAAAAGGGGCAGCCGTTGCCATCGCTCGACTTAACTACCAGCAAGACGGCGGACGATCGAAACGTTCATCGTGTGCCACAGATCTAGAGATCTTTTTTTAACGCAGCTGGCTGTGCTGGGCACAGCCAGCTGTCGTCAAAAAAGGGGGTCTCTATATCTGTGGCACTCGATGAACGTTTCGATCGTCCGCCATCTTACTGGTAGTTAAGTCGAGCGATGGCAACGGCTGCCCTTTTTTCAGCATTGGGAAAGGGTTGCGCCTCAAAAGGTTCAAGAAAGATCACATAACAATTCATATCATTGGCAGTGCAATAAAACTGTTAGTAACTTACACGTTGAATTATCCTTGCATTAGTTGATGTAAGGTTTTTCTAACAAAAGTAACTTTAAAATATAGTGTGTTTGACCGTGTACAAGTACAGTCCGGTCCTGCACTGTTTCTTTACACTTGAGGAACGTCACCTGTATCGCAGTAGAGTTTAAATTATACACTACTGACCAAAAGTATTCTCTAATCTAACCATCGCTTCAAGAGTAAGCCCAGACAAAATAGACAGGAAATTTGCCAGATTTTAATATTTTTGAGAATTTATGTAGTATAATTGGAAAGAATACATCTGAAAATCACCAAAAAATAAAATGAGAGCTCCAGGAACCAATCATTTAAGTTGGGACCATGAAACACCGAAGGAAGTGTTGTAAAACATTATGGATTCCATATCTAAAAGACTGGCTGTTGTGATTAAAGTCAAGGCTGCTCAGGAACATAACAAATGATCTTTAGTTCAATTGCATTTATTTATTATCCTCTTTTTGCAGAATAACTTGAAATTAATTCTTTATTTAATTTTATTCCGGCGAGCCAAAATAGATTATGAATTCTATAATAACCTATATATTTTTTATGCTATTTTTCAATAAATTAAATAATTATTTTTGTTCTTTAACTGAATGCTATCTTGTCTTTGAAGTAATTAATTTAACATGTTGACATTAAAAAATATCAATTATATAGATTTTTAATTTTCAGTGAGGAAAGGGGGCTTAATATTGAAAAGGGTTAGATTTCTGAAACTTGCAATACTTTTGGCCAGTAGTGTAATTCCTAACCTCTACCTTTTTTTCCTTTCTTTCCAATATTTTTCTAGATGTTACACAAACAACGCAATTGCAATGACATACAGATAAATAGAGCAATCTCTCCCTTGACTTTCGATAAGCGATTTCGTTTAGATAATAACTGTCACACGCCTTCTCACACCAAAGCTGAATTTAGATCCACATTTCACGTTACACGCTTGGAGTTAGTAAGTCAAAAGAATACTCAACTTTCTTAGAAGTTTATCCTTTGATTTTTGGAACAAAAAGGGTTATTTAAGAAAACGAAAAGAATCCCAAGTTAAAAGGTGAGCACATATTGTCATTATTGAATTACAGCCTCTTATTAAAGAGCTTACTTTTTTTAAACAAATTAGCATGACTTAATATTACAGTCTTCAAGAAGTAAATAAAAAAATATAGATGCTAATCAATACATGCATTGTGTGAGCGGACTCAAGGCATTGAACGGATTCATGCGCCATATTTACTGTGTTTGGAGTCCTTTCAAATAAAACCAATTCATCAAATCTCTATGCGCCACAGGAAAATGCTTTACAGATATCGCTTTGCTGATTATTGTTATAAATTAATCCTACAAGGATCAAATTTTCTTTTCTGTGTCTGAAATAAATATATGTTATGTGACAGTGTTGGTGATTACTATCAGGTTGTAATGAAAGTTTTCCGCCAGTTTGCTTGAGTCAGCTGATGCGGTACCGAGCGATTGACCTTATATGTCAATTTTATGCGATGCCTAGCGCGACTAATGGACATGCCACTAAAGTCTAACTCTTTTAGCTAGCTCTCCAGTGGATGGATATTTTATCTCCTTCCACAAATTCTCGTAGGCGAGCCTCATCAGCATCAGTAGGACGGCCAGAGCTCTCTGCTTCTTAAATGTCGTTTTTGAATTTTCGGTACCAAATCTTCACAGTGTCGTATGATACAACAGTAGTACTTTAAGCTGTACACATGATTCGGTGTCATTCTGTAGCTGACTTTTTTCAACAGAACTGAGAGTAAATGATGGTTCAATCTGGCAGCATGATATAGTTCCATTTCAGACACCTTATATTTAATCATAACGATATTGTTTTACAGATTTCACAACACAGTGCTCTAAAACAAGTCTTTTTCTTTCAAATAACAAAAATCGTTTAGCAAAATATTGGCAAAGACACCAACGCGCAATGTTTGTGCAGACAATACTTGCAGTGGCGGAAAACTTTCGTTACAACCTAATATTTGAGGAAAAATAGTTTAAAAAATAATAACCTACTATTTTACGAGAAAATCAATTTTTTAAAATTTCAGTTTTGTATGCGGTACACTGGGCCTTAGCTATACTTTTTGGGTATTTATTTTGAAATTTTAGTATTCGAATCATTTCTTGATAGGACGAACTCCAACACAACAGTCATTTCCTGGTCAGAACTCTGCAATTTTTTGCTCATTTTCTAAAATAAACAAAAAGCACATTTGAAAGATGACTGTTTGAATTTCAACCAGTTTTGGCAATAATAGGAACAGTCAGTACATCTACACGCAACAGCCTGAATTATATCGTTGTTATCTATGTATAAATACTCTTAAGAACCGACAGACGTCTATACTAGTATTTTATAGACGTTTGTTTTTGTTTAGAAATGTTTCTATATTTATACAGATATCTTTGTTTTTTGTTTCTATTTTTCATAGTTTCACGAAAGAAAAAGTTATTTTAGTAGTATTATATATTTCTAAGTTTAAAATAAAACCAGTATAAATGTCTGACTAGTTTTGTAGGATTTTACGAGTACAAGACGTTACACCAACCTTAAGTTTTTTAAAGACATAACTGATTATGGCTTTTAATGACAGTTAGAATAAAGAAGTGAACAAGAACTAAAATAAATAATGCAGATATCCATAAACCCAAAGAGATAATTAAAAAAAAAATCTGAAATGACTCCGAACACTTACGATTAAGATCATTACCAAGCATTTAAATAATTTTAATCGATGAATAATTCAAACATATATACCAAATTGAAGCTCAATCGAATGCGCCGTTTAAATGCTAGCGCACTTTCAAGAATTTCTCCCCATACGCCATTATGCCATAATATAAAAGAAATCTTTGTTGTAGCCCTGTAGAAAAACTATAAGTCCTATACACACCAAAATCAATATCGGTCTTAAGATGGCGATTTATAACGTATGCACCCAATTTGAGCTCGATCAAAGGTACCGTTTAAACGCTAGCGCACTTTCAAGAATTTCCCCCCATAATGTAAAAGAAATCTTTGTCGTAGCCCTGTAGAAAAACTATAAGTCCTATACACACCAAAATCAATACCGGTCTTGAGACGGTGGTTTATGACATACATACCCAATTTGAGCTCAATCGAATGCTCCGTTCAGGAGCTATCGTGTTCACTCGCACATTCACACAAACACACACACATACACACATACATACATATCATAAAAATAGCATAAATGTATTCAGAAGACCTCAAAACGTGTAAAAACACCAAAATCTCGAAGTCGAATTTTTTCATGATTACAATACTTTCCTTACATGGTACATGTTCGGAAAGTGAAAATATGAAAGAAAAAGAAAACACGCAGACGCGCGCGCGCGCACACACACACACATTATTTTCAATTTGTGCTTATTTATACTTATAAAATATTACTATACTTATTTATACTGCAGCAGCCAAATTTTCAGCTGCCTGAAGCCGAAATGTCCTTATTTTTACTCCATTGTAAAAAATAAAAGAAGTCGACTCTCGACTTTTGATTATTGCAGACATGCATTTTCAGGGATTGATCAGACGAAATTTCGGTCCATTTTTTGGCTCGTTAACAAAATTAACATTTGATTCAAATGACCCCTTCACAGAAATAAAACTGAATGAAACACTTTTTGTATGACATTTTATTCTATATTTTAATTTTTTTAGTAAATGATTATTTTTCTAAATGGACTTTTAAAAATATTGGTACGAAATTTCATAAAAGTAGATGTAATTCCCAAAAAATCAATGTTGCATTTTACAGAAATAAACAGTTTGCACAAAAAATTTCATTTCGGAAAAAATTCCAGCATTTTGCCTGAATATCTTCATTTTTACTTCATTCCATGGATACAAGACATGATTCTGTGTTCATAGTTTTTTAATAGCGTTCCATTGTGCTCTTTAATGGTAGTAGTAAGAAGTTAAATAAGCAAGAACTGAAATAAAATAATTAAATATGCGTAAAACTATCCTGGCACTAAAAAAAATGATCTAACAGAAATGAAACCGGGCACAAAAATAGAAGTTTGCATTCAGTTTGCTCATAAAAGTTAATTTAAAGTTTATAAACTACAAAACAGCATTATTTTGCCAAAATGCTCCTGTTTTGAATTGTCAACTTCTTATTAAATGTTATTTTTAAAAAATGAACTATTTTGGAAGTGAGTGTTTAATGAGGGGCTTAATTTTTTTCATAGCGCATTTTTGTAAATAGTATCATTTGTTTTGTTTTGTTTTAATGTACGGCTCCTTATAAAATTTATGGCATGAAAAGTAACTAAATATCATTAGATATCTTTTTATTTTTATTTTGGTGTAGTGGAATTATGGCTAATTATCTCCACCTGGGATCTAGACCGAAGGGGGTGCTCTCCGTGGGGTTTTTTCTAAGGGATTCTAACCCACATTGACGCTAGATTTCGGAGGAAACCAACCAAGGAAAACTCCGAACCGTTAAGTCGGCGGACGAGGCCTGATTTAGTACCAGACACCCTCCGCCTCCCAGGTCAGAGCGCTGTTCTCTCGGCCACAGGTGGGGCGCATTTTTCTGCTTGTAAGCCAAGCACAAAAGTCAATTAATTTAAAAGTGTCGCTAACCAAGCAGCTTTGAAAAAAAAAAAATCGGTATAGTAATGGGCAGTAGAGCCTCGATTGTTCAGAACTGTCTGACTACAGAAATTCATTTTAAAGGAATTTTTTAAAAGTCTTTTATCCGCAAACTGTCCGCTCATGTGCACTTTTAGTACACTGTTAAAAAATATAGTTCAACGTTTCACCGAAATTCCGGTGCCACTTTAGCTGCAACCGGTATTTTGAAAAATGTGGTGCTAAGACTCACCATTTTAGAGGCGTATCCTCAAGCACCATTATATAGCAAAATTAATACACACTGCTAGAAGAGAAGGAAAAAAAAGTTCGATTCGGATTCTAACCCACAATGACTGGTTCAAACGATCGCGCGTTGGCAACTACGCCACGACTGACAAAAATCTTTTTAGCAAAAACAAATCATAAATAGCATTGCTTTATCTCAATTTGGAAATTTTCTTGTTAAAAATAGAATATTGAGCTCGGGTATTTTACACGTGATTTTAGGAAAGTAATACTAACTGAAAGATATTGATGAATTATGAGCTATAATCAGTTTCTGTTCCCTTTTAAATGAGTGTAGATAGCCATTGTTGTCAAACGTGTTTATTCGATGTCAAATGTGGTACACAGCCTATATATATATTTTAACAAAGGTTCTTTCTTCTATTTCTGAAAGATTTTTCATTTCGAAGAATTCATTAGGCAGTTTTTTCTTATTTTTTGTAATCACCGCTAACCTCCTAACGCGAGCTAACGGCGGCAATGTAAGTTGACCGGAAAAATGTTTTTTTACAGTTGAACCGAAATCTGGATTCAATCGCTACTTGGCATTTTCATTATATTCATATAAGACATTTTCATGTGAACCATTAATACGGTTCAACCTATGTGATTTTTCTTGCAACTCTCTGATTTCGCCGGTTATTTGGTGAAACGTTGAACTTATATTTATAACAGTGTATGTATACTTTTCATTATTATACTTTTCATACTAAAAGTATATATACTTTTCATTTGGTGCAATTGAAAAACACGATGGTAAAGAGGACAAAAAATTAGGAAGCTTACGAATGTTTTGCAAAAGATTTGGTAAGAGGCCCAAAGTGTAGCAGTCAGCACATTGTGCTGTTGTTCCACAGATCCGGGAATCGATTTCCGTGATGAGAAAAATTGACTCAGCCTTTCATCCCTTGAGTGGGTTGATGAATTGAGGGCCAAGGTAACTTGGGGGAACTGAACACTAGGGACTCGTGCCAGGCTGAACAGGCTGAGTTCAGGGCATGCATGGTGTAGATTCCAATGGAAAACATTTTACACTCGAGAGAGTCGTAATTTATTCTATTCTGTGATATAGTGGAAGTAAGCAATAACCCGGAACTCCATGCCGATAGAGAGTTGTACTATATTTTATTGACATTATCAATAATTACAAATTATATACGGTTAGTACGGTGGCTGGCAAAATAGCGACATGAAACGTGTCCTTACAGGGCAGAGACCAAAGCGAGAAGTCTCTGTGAAAAAGGTCTGAGAACCGAAGCCAACCTGGCGATGGAGCTGAGCGCTAAAAGGAACGGTCGCCAAATAAATCATTAACTGCATCACAGCATGTACCTCTGCAAAATTCAGAGCCCACGGTCTCGAAGGTAAGGCAGGCAGTTCAGGCTTTCGCCCTACTTTCAGACTGTTTTGCCCCTGAGTTAACGTTCACTTTCCTATAGCCAAGCAGCGGAGCCTTTGAAAATACGATGCTGCTAAGGGAAGCTATTAAAGGAACACTGTGATAGATGCTTGGTAAAGAAATACAACCTGAAAAATGTGACAAACGAAACTTAAGTTCATATCTTTCTGAATTGACTAACAGAGGCTTTTAAAATTAAATTTCACCAAACTGCACTAATGGTATATTTGCTGATTCTTGGGTCAATTTCGCTGTAGTTTTAATCCTTTTAAGCTACTTTTGATCCCAGTAACAGACAGCATATTTGTAAAGGAGACAAGGGTATTATGCAATAGATGAGAAATTTGAAATACCGAATTTTTGGCTCGTATATAGTTGTTGTTGTCACGCCGGGATACCATAAACTACTCTAAGAAAGATTCCCCCGTTTTAATGCAATGAGAGTTGACAGCTTGTTGTTGTTGAACCACTCTACAGAACAAGGTATGTTTTGTGATTCTCAAGAGATTTTACAAAAAAAAAAAAAGTTTTCAAAAATTTTAAAGTACGAGAACACACGTGACTTGAACGTTGATTTTAAGCATAATGTACACTTCAAAAGCATTGTATTTTGTTGCATTGTGGTTATTTTTTAGCTGACACTGTTTTGCCCATCAGTTTAATGGTTGATTTTCTTAGATGGCGTGTCGGGTATTATGGAATGCTAGGTAATATTGTGATGGATTTCATGCTATTCACTAAAGAACCTCAAAACAAAGACGCTCAGTATCTTCTGTAACGGAAGTTTCTCCGAATATCAACGCGGAGGAATTTAGATTCAATGATTCAGCTGTTCTGTGAGGGTTCACCTTGACTGTAACTGTGCGGAGAAAAAAGATGACATCTGCCACTTTCTTAAATACACACTAAGCAGAAACGACGAGAATAATCTTAAAAATATGGTTTTACAGATAAAAATAATTATGCTTTGTATGAAGAATAATTAGTTTTCCAATGGTTTAAACCGCCTGTTCCATATTAACCGACTATTCCATACTAGCCACCAATTGTTAACTTTTTTTTTCATAGTTTTTTCTGTAACAACAAAATAAATAGTGTTTTTCTTTACAAGTGACATTTAAAGGATGATGTTGGGGAATCTATTCAAATACCTAGATAGTTAGAAATGTGAAAGGTATTCGATAATATTCTCTTAACCTCTACGTCCTGTGTCAAAATTTAAGGAATCTCGAAATTTTGAATTTTTTAGAAGCTGTCAGTTCTAATTACATTAGGTAACTTTGATTCCACGAGCGCGTTCAGACTACCACTATTGAGTAACTCGAGTTACTCGGGAAAAACGCAAGCCGTTCACGATGCCCGACTTGAGCTACTGAGGAGATAAACAAGGTGCCCACGATGCCAAGCTGAGTAGCTCGAGTTTTTCCCAACTCTCCAAAGACATTGCTTGGGAAGTTGGGGCGATAGATCACATGACCGTTACATGTTGTTTTCATTTGTTCCCATTGGCTCCGCTGGATAGTAAATACGTGCTGCCATTCCCCCCCCCCCCCTATTAACTACCCAATACTGTCCAGGATGTCAATCCTCCCGAGTAAAACACGAGAAAAATCCTGTGATGGGTTTATAAAACAGAAAACCTTCTAACGACGAAGAGAAGTGAGGATGGTGATTTCAAACCAAATTCCTCATTTGAGTAGACGCGATCTCTTCAGTTTAACTAAAGGACGAAGATCTTCGCCCACTGTCGTGGTCTTTGTAAAAGAAATGGTATCTCACTAATGTGTGTTCATTTGTTATTGAGTATTTTCTTCTTTTCTTTCCATAGGTGTCTGTGCCTCCAATTCGCTGCCTCTGGGAACTGTCCTCCTGTTCACAACACATCCGGAGCTGCTTTCCGTGCGGCCCTCCAGCAATCAGGCGTGGTGGCCATGTATCGCACCACAAGAACTGACGACAGAGGGGAAGAGATTGAAGTCGAATGGGAAATTCCGGACTTCTTGCTCTCGCTGCGCGGGAGAGCAAACGAGTGGTTGGACAGCTCCGTTTTCCCCTTTGCGGATCACAAATGGTGGTTTCAAATCACGCCATGGAAAGGAGAAATGAAGGAGATCTTTCCTGTATTCATTTGCAGAGATGGCTGCAAAACTCAGTGCAGCGTGGTGTTGGAGATCGGTTTCAAGAATAAGGAAGGTCAACTCAAGGACATGGAACAGAGTTCGAACCTGACTTTCCTGAAAGGTGAACCAATCAAATTCGTCGAGTTCCCTCACTTGTCAAGAGATGTTCTTGAACAGCGCGGGTCCCAGCTGCTTCCATCCGGCGTGCTGACCCTCGTGATCACACTCCGGAAAGGAGATCCGACGAGTGACGTCACAACAATGGGTGAGTATATGTGCGACTAAGGGCGAGATTCAAGTGAAACACAATTCGAACGGTTTCCGCGTCGAACAGGGGAAACTTCGAAATATATGAATGTTTCTTATTCAACTGTAATAAACCAGTCGTGTTTTGATCACGTGACAGCGCAATAGGTTTGTTATTCATTGGAAGCATTCTGCCAAAACGTTCGAACTGTGGACTGAAAAACGTTCGATTCGAACTCGATCGCGCGCGTTTCACTTGAATCTCGCCCTAAAATGCGGTCTGAAGGGTGCACACAAATCGGGCAGACGAAAAGAAAAGAATACAAGCAAAAAATTAAAATTCAGGGAGGCAGAAGGTGAAGACGGGGCAGACATCCTTTATCAGTCCACACCATTCCACAGTAGCTTGGAAACATTTTCTGGCATCTATATCCACTCCTGATCATCAGAAAAGTTGTTATCAGCTTATTTAGCGACTTTAGCATGATGCGCAATGTGAAATCTGAAATGCTCTTTCGAACATTCAGATCTGTTTGACAGAACAAATTCTGGATATTTTTCTTAAAAAAAATTTAACTTTTCAATTCATTTGTGCTCAGACTGTTTGCATGACTTTCTCCAATCTCTGCTGATGCCAGCAATAGTAGATAAATTTCGGTCATCCACTACATGAAAATAAAAGTTTTACAGTCCCGCAGCGGTCTGGGCGCTAAACTCCGTTCCCATAAGAACTAAAAACACCTCAAGTGAAGCAGCATTCGGCTAGGACAGTGCTTGGGAGGATGAACTCCTCTCTCGGCTGGACTGCTTTGGGACCGTGTATGCTAATGGGAGCTGGTGCACTTAAAATTGCGTCGTTTCTCCAATGTCCTCCATGTTTAACGCTACCTCTGGGGGTGCTAATTTCAGGTGGTTGGTCCCTCATCTGGAATTGATTCGAAATTAGGGGACCCCGAACGAAGTCGGACTTCCTCCCACTGGGGCTCATTAAAATGGAAGCCGGCCCATTCCGTCCATCGCTTTCCCAATCGAGGGATCTGATCTGGCACCGCTGAGGGCATTAGCAACAGTAACAACAAAAGTTCTACATCTCACTGGTCATCTTGAATTGAAATATTTTCTAGAACTGAGATTTAACACTCTATGATGTATACAGTTTTTTGCGACTGACAGCAAAAATGCTGAAATTTGAATGTCCCAAAAAAGGGATGTCTAACACAAATGGGGAATTAATTTAATGGGGGATTAATTTATCGAATCACCCAGATAGCACAGCAAATTTGCATCAAACTCGCAGTAAGTTTGATTTATCAAGTCAATAAACTTGAATTAAGCTTGAAAATTTCAAGCGTGTAAGCTTAATGCAAGCTCGAATCAAGTATTCAAGTTTACAGTTGCCCAACTAGCATTAAGCTTGACATAGCAAGCTTGAATCAACTCATTTTTTGCAATCTCCAAGCTTGCTGCAGGCTTAAAATGAATTGAACTGTCAAGCTTGTATTAATACGTCAAATTCAAAGAAACGTGTCCAGCTTGATTTAAGCTTATGTGCTGTCCGGGCTGCAAAATGATCTTTTCCCTGTAAATTTGTTTAATATTTGTTTCATGTATTTCCAGTGATTCTTTTATCCACTAGGCATCGAAAAACTGTCTGACGACCTGAACGACTTGATGCTGAGCGGCGAAGAGAGCGACTTCACCGTCGTGGTACAGGGAGAGGAGTTCCGCCTGCACAGGAACATCCTGGGCGCCCGCACGCCCGTCTTCAGGTCCATGCTGAGGTCCGAAATGAAGGAGAAGGCGACGGGCCGCGTGTGCCTAGACGATTGCGAGCCCGAAACGTTCAGGAAATTCGTCCTCTACGTGTACACGGGGAGGGAGGACGGACTGTCCGCTGACACGGCCTTCGGACTGTATGCGTTAGCGGACAAGTATCAAGTAGAAGAGCTCAAGGCTGCGTGTTTGGCATACATCCAGGGAACAGTGTCCGAGCACACTTTCTGCGACGTCGTCAGTCTTGCAGTGACGTATGGCCTGAAGGACCTGCTAGAGTGCGCTACGCGATATTTTGCACAGAACACTGCAGCTGTTATACAGACAGTCAGGTGGATGGATTTTATGAAGGATAACCACATTCAGGCTAATGAGCTGTATTTGAAAGCTCTGAAAGGAAAAAGAACACGAAATAAGAACACGAAATAAGTGCATGAAGGATAACCACATTCAAGCTATTGAGTTGTATGTGAAAGCTCTGAAAGGAAAAAAGAACACGAAATAAGTGCATGAAGGATAACCACATTCAAGCTAATGAGTTGTATGTGAAAGCTTTGAAAGAAAAAAAGAACACGAAATAAAGTGCAGCGGGAAAATGCAAACGGAAGACAGCATCACCAGCATTTGTTTCCGTCTCGCAACTACCAAAATGTTTTTCAAAAAGGTGGTTCATTCAAATGACTCAAAATGATACTTTCAAACGATGTGTTTTTGAAAAACTGATTCTCCATACCTACTAGTTGACCTTGCGAATATGCACTTGGATATTGTCAAAATGCTTTTACAATGAATTTAAAAAAATGCTTCTGATCTTAAGAGTTTATTTATTTTAACGTTCTGATAAATATTAAAAATTGTTTGTTCCTGCAGCAGTTCAGATTTGTCAAGCGTCAAAATTATGTTCGCTGCTCGTGGAGTACTTCAAGCATAGTTCTCTTCCATCTATAGCTTGTATACTGTTAAACTTATTTGTGAGAAATTTCTTTTCTAAAGTGTAAAATGTAGATATATTTAATTTAATAAATTCTGTTTAACGAAATGAGTCATGTGACCTTCGACTTGTTTTATATATTAACACGTGAATTAAAAAAATAATCCGTGTAAAATTTTTTTTACAAAAATTCTTCACATCAGTGATTACATTTCCTATGATTGAAAAAAGTAAAATTTAACAAATCTAAAAAAAATTAACTTTTATTTTATTGATTATTAGCTGCGTGCCCGTTCTTAGCATGGTAGGAAACGAAAAATTTTCTTACTTGTATAATTCGAATTGATTCCAATGATGTGGAATCTAAAAATAAGCAAATTATTGCTTAACAAAACGTGTACGACTTTGTATCTCGAAATAGTTTTAATCTTTCTTTCGTTTTCCACTGAGTATTTAGAATTGTCCATACCTGCATCACACACACATAAAAAAAAAAGCTTATCAGTATTTCTCCCCACCTCCCCATGGCTACGCCACTGGACTTAAATTCAAATAAAAGTCGAATCAACAAAAGAAAATTTTCTATTCTCAATACTTAAAATCGCTAGGTATTGTTGAACTTCTGGGGGCAGAGATTTGCATTTCTCCAGCAGGGGATAAATAGTACCCCTGGCAGGGATCAATTAATATTTCTCTAGCCAGGGATATTACACTCTTCAGCCAGGGATGATCCCCGGCATCCCCCCCGTCAATTCGCACCCTGATGTAACTTCGCGTCTGCAATAAAAATCATATATAAACTTTCGATTCCTAGGCTCTGTTGTCTGAATTATCATTTTTTACATTGCTTTTTTTATGTGAATAAACTGTTACAGGGGCGTTGCCTAAGGGGGGGGGTGAGGGTCTGCAGCCCCTCTCCGAAATGGAATCCTTTACTTAGCTTATAGTTTGATACTTAGCTTACAATTGAACTTTGGCTTACAATTTGATACACAGCAACCCCCCCCCCCCTCCCCGAAATAAAATACTGGCTACGCTACTAAACTGTTCCCACTTTATTCAGTTTAAAATGTGCATTGCTGAAATGGAGGAATAAATTATGGGCGTTCACATTCAAAATGAGGGCGGAATCACTCCGGCTCATCGCTATTAACATTAGTTGGAAGAAAACATACTTTTACTTGATCCGTATGCAATATGTTAACTGCAATGATCAGCTATAAGGTATTTATTTAATTTTATGCTAGAATGCAATGCTATTTTATCGGAATTCAATTTAAACTGCTTTCTGGGATGATGCAACTCTTATTTTGTTCCTCATTTTCTTTTACAAAATGTTCAGTCGTATATCCTTGCATAATCGTCTAATCTGCACATTTACGTATTAGATCTCAGAATTATGCTGTAAATTTGCTTCTTTTCTTATACTATCATTTCTTCCATTTTTTTCCCCATAAAATTTTCGGATATTTTTACTTTTCAGATCTGAAGAAAATTATCACTGTTCCTACAGTAACAACGAACAACGGCACCTGTACCAAATTTTTCAAGAGTTAAATCATGATTTTATTAATAATATAACACTTATAAATCTACGGCTGCAGCTGACGATTAAATTTTCTGCTTTCATCTGTCCTATAAAATTTAGAAAAAACAAAAACGCATTTTTATTGCATCTACCTAAAGCAACGGTTCCAGAGAAAGGGCAAGACATAGCTTTGGAGTAAACTAAATAATAGTTTACTCTATGGAACATTCCGTTTAAACAAATGTATATATAATGTTTAATGATACCTCGTCCAGAAAATTTTGTTTAATGATACGTCACAGTAGACGCGTATCCCAAAGGTAAAAGCTTTCTCTTTCTCCGCCCCCCGCAATATGTTTCGTGTTGGCCCCTCCCAGCAGTGGCCGATTCTAGCCAGGAGTGTGTATGGGATGGCGAAATAGTGCACTACACGTTAAGAACCAAATTTAAGGGCGGCACACACACACACACGCTCATAAGAGAAAAAAGAAACCTTAAGGTTTGTAAAAAGAATAGCAAAAGTTAATTTGCTCGTGGGCGGGCCTACGGTCTAGAATCGTCTCTGCTTCGCAGTATTTATGAGCTGAAAGTGAGCTTAAAGTGACTGTATATCCACATCAATTTCAAAATTCTACATTTTAGATGAAGCAATAAATATTGGGAGTGTATGTAAATGAACCTCTGAATCTAAGACAATTATAACATCTTTACATAAAAAAAAATATTTAAAGAAAGTAAATGCATTATTTGCATTTATTATTGTATTCCATTGTTAGATTTGAAAATTAACAGGAAAAAAAAATGATTAGATTTATTAGAATGCTCAAATTATCTTTTTTACGCTAAAGTTGTTATACTTACAATCAGAGATATATTTAACGCCTCTACAAGTGTATTTCATGCATTGAAAATGAAAAATACTCCTTCAAATTTTAATTATACGCATTTTCACACTCCCCATTTTTAAATAACATTGGACTTATTTTTTAAATAGCACAGTATGTTTCCAATGTGTTTTAATAGTGTATGTATAAGATGTGCTTTAAATAAATTTTTAAAAAATAACCTACATATTTTTTATTAATTAAATTCAATTTATTTTTTAAAAATTTCATTTGGCAATTTTATGCTTGTCCTTGTTTTCTATTCTTTTTCTATAAACCGCTAAATTTACTCCTCTGCAATTAAATTACCACCTTTAAAATAGCTTAAGGAGTATTTTCACTCCTTCAATAAATTCCTAGCAATATCTCTGCTTTCAATAATGATATAAGATAAACTGTAGGCAGCCTGCTTCCTTTAATTCCGTATTTCATTTGAATTCATAAACTTGGGTTTGAGGGAGGAACCAATTGGTATATTTCCCTCCACCAGCTACGCCCTCATTGTTTAAAGTAGGAACGAATACTGTAAATAACTAATTATGACGGGGATTTCTTTAAATAAATAAACAGTAACGTTTCAAAAAAACGTTTATTGAACAACTGTCAAGTAATTAGTTCGTATTTCACACGAAATGAATTGGTGTAAAGTGTCACTTGATATTAACACAGAAATTTATTATAATGTTAAGCTTTCTCAAAAATAAATAAATAAATAAATAAATAAACAAAAAATTAAATTTATAACTGTTCGTAAGATATCCTGTAACCAGCATTCGTATCAATCATATAGCAGAAATCTGAACAAGCACTTAAAAATTAAAAATAGATAAATTGCATTCGATGCTGACTCGATTCGGAAATTGCACTAACGGTCGTTAAGTTCATTTAAGGAGACCAAATTTACTAAATGTCCCTCAAAATAAATGAAGACTCGACTGGTGATGAGTGTACTTTTAAGGCTAAAACTGGGGGAGTGCAAGCAGGGTACGTAGTGCCCCGGTCGCCGCGAAAAGGGGGATGCCAAATAAATTATGGTCAATCTTGTTGCATGAGAAGGTGTGCTCTATTTAAGGAAATGTAAACTTACCTTAATTAGAGCACTCCTTCAGTAGCTGTGTATTTTTAAATGGTGCGTTAAATGTACAATCTATGATTTTTTTACTATAATCACTTAAAAGAAAAAAATTTAAATATTAATAATTACAACCACAAAAGTAAAATAGGAAATTTCAAAAGGTTTTAATAATTAACTGTTGCCTCCGTTTCTTTCACTCCTGTCATGTCTTAGTTTTCAAGAACCCTGACCATCTGGTCGGGAAGTTTTTAAAAATCACAATACATCAACGAATCATTCTGCGAACGTCTAAAAAGTCACTTTTGGGAAAATAATCGATTTTTTTAATAAATCGTTTTATTCGAAAGAGCATACTTGTAAGATTCCAAAACTGTTTTACTTGGTGTCGTGCTCGTAGCGTACGTGCTCATAGTGTACACCCCATTAAGGGTGCTTGTAGCGTATATATGGTGCTCTTAACGTATACTCCCCCGCCACCTATTTTCGTTTTCACCACAGAAAATCCGACTAAATGTAGACGTACTTTAATAGTGGCCATTATAAACCACAAAATCGTAGTTTAGAAAACATTAATATATGGGCAAAAAACCATCTTCTTTAGCAAGACAATTGAGTTGCTGGTCATCCTATTGAAAGCAATGAGGATTTTGGACATACTGATCGTTTAACGTTGTTGTTCTCTCGTTTAAAGGTCTGTAGGCAATCTGTGTACTTAATATATTGTACTAGAAACCTCTTAAAATGATAAAAAAGCATCATCTATATAAATAAAATTAGACTTTAGTCTGTACATTTCTTGGAATTCAAAAATTTTGCGATTTTTATCCGTTTCAAGCACCCGGGAATCCGATGCGACCCTCAAAAAAAAGTTTGTCTTTCTGTCATTCTGTCGTTCTGTCCTTCTATCATTCTGTCCGTGACGCTTTTTATGTTTAAGCATCACGTAAAAACGACTGAAGCGAATGATATGAAATTGGGTGTCATGTGATAGGTGGTCACTCAACTTAAAACATAGGCGTCGAATTTTTAAAAAATCTTGATTAGATTTTCAGATTTTGCGAAAATTATTTCAAACTGCGTAAATTTGTGTTCGAGCATCACGTACAAACGACTGAAGCGATTGAAATGAATTTGGGTATCATGATAGGTGGTCACTCAACTTAAAACACAGGCGTCGATTTTTTAAAAAATCTTGATTAGATTTTGAGATTTTGCGAAAATCGTTTCGAACTGCGTAAATTCGTGTTCGAGCATTACGTAAAAACGACTGAAGCGATTGAAATGAAATTTGGTATCATCATTGGTGGTCACTCAACTTAAACATTAGGCAGCGTATTTTTAAAAAATCTTGATTAGATTTTGATATTTTGTGAAAATCCTTTCAAACTGCGTAAATTTGTGTTCGAGCATCACGTATAAACGACTGAAGCGATTGAAATAAAATTTGGTATCATCATTGATGGTCACTCAACTTAAACATTAGGCAGCGTATTTTTAAAAAAAATCTTGATTAGATTTTCAGATTTTGCGAAAATCGTTCCAAACTCCTTAAAATTGTGTTCGAGCATCACGTAAAAACGACTGAAGTGAATGAAATGAAATTTGGTATCATGATAGGTGGTCACACATCTTAAAACATTGTCGTCGAATTTTTTAAAAATCTTGATTAGATTTTGAGATTTTGCGAAAATTGTTTCAAACTGCGTAAATTTGTGTTCGCACATCACATAATAACTGTAAAGGTGATAAAATGGTATATGGTGAAATGATAGGTGGTCACTCACCTTAAACTATAAGCATCTAATTAAAAATAAATCGATCAGATTTCGAGATTTTGTGAAAATCGTTTAAAACTGAGTGAATCTTTGTTCACGCATTACGCAATAACGACTAAAGCGAATGATATGAAATTTGGTCACATGATAGATGGTTGCTAGGGATGGACGCGAGACGACTTTTTTGCGAGACGAGACAGAGATTTACAGCTTTTTTGCGAGACGAGACACACATTTTTAACATTACGATATAGGGATTTTTGCGAGACGAGACAAGCTTTTAGGCTATTTTGCGAGACGCGAGACGCTTATTTTTCGTCTCGCGTCCATCCCTAATGGTTGCTCAACATAAACTATTGGTCTCCACTTTCTTAAACATTTTTATTAGATTTTGAGATTTTGTGAAAATTCTCTCAAAATACGTTTATATTTCTTCAAGCATCGAGTAATAACGACTAATACGAATGATACGAAATTTGGTGATATGATAGTTAGTTGCTAATCTTAATTTATAGGCGTTGAATTTTAAAAATATTTTGATTATATTTTGAGATTTTGTGAAAATCGTTTTAAAATGCTGAAATTTTGTTCCGGCATCACGAAATAAAGACTGCAGGGAATGAAACGAAATTGGGTAACATGATAGGTTGTCACTCAACTTAAATTCTAGGCTTCCAATTTTTCAAAAATATTGATTAGATTTTGAGATTTTGCGAAAATTATTTCAATATGCGTAAATATTCGTTCGCGCATCACATAATTACGACTAAAGCGAATGAAATGATATTACTTAGTTACTCTCTAACCTGTAATCTTTTAACAATACATAAAAATTATAACTTCGCTTTTTTACTTTGGCAACATACTACATCCATTCTGTGTACTCCTACAATGCTGACGAAAGTTCCTGCTTTTTGGAAATTTCCATTCAGTACTAACCCGTCAACGACGGGTATTTCAGCTAGTTTAAAAATATATTGCTATTTAAACTATTAATTTTTCTATCTGTATAAATGCCTTCGTCTTGCTGCGTTCCCGGCTGAAAATCAAGCTATAAGAAAGAAAAAAAAAAAAAAAAATGTAAAAGTGTAAAGGCATTGGCGGCTTTTGGGGAGGGGGTAATGGGGGTAATTACCCCTACCATGATTTTGAAAACGAAAGTGAAAAATAATTTTGCATAGGAAATTCACAATCGCGAATTACAGAGCCCGAACACGTCTCATTTTAGTAGCATTGAATTATACACTTAGAAGCGAAAAGCCTACCTGACCGCTGTGCCAAAGATGATGCAGAAAATTACTGTAGTACATGTGTCACACTAACTGCAAATATTTAAAAACCAAAGTCCTTTTTAAAAGTATTCAAGACAATTTTTAAAACATTTAAAGACAATTTTTAAAACATAAAATATTTTAATTCTTTTGTAACAATGTTCGAAGATTGTTCAGATCTAAATCTTTTTGGAGAGGGGGTGGGTTAGGGGGGTTCAGATCAAAATCTTCAGGTCGCTTTGGGAGGCTTTTGTCCCCATAGCCCACTCCGTGGGTGCGCCTATGATACTGTTAATTATTACTTTATTAATTATTCAGTTGTTACTCCATTAATTGCATTTGTTAAACAAATTATTATAAAATGATTAATATATTCATTATTTTTATTAATAATAAATATTATATTATATCATGCCTTCTTTGGTACTTGAAAGAGTCCGCCACTGCACCGATATTAACAAGTATTTAAATTTTTGTAATGTACCGTTTGAGACTTTCATGAGTCTAATAATGCGCAATTGTCTTATGGGTTATGGGAAAAAATATATAGATAATGAATTTTGAGCTAACCAAAGTTTTTTCCTAAACCTTTCCCTTTCATTCATATTGCAAGAACACCTTTCTTTTTCTTTTCTTTCTTTTTTTTCGGGGGGTGGGGGGGGGGGTCTGAGATACTTTTTGTTTTACTTTAATGTTTTATAGCCAGCACTGTTTTTCATATTTGAAGCTCTATCCAGTATTCGAACATGCTAAAAGAAATTCTAAAATATACACCGCTAGATACAATTTTTTTTTATTTGAAACACTTCATTATAATTGGGAATCGGCCGTAAAACAGTTCCTTAAATAAAAACAAAATTTACAATGACTTTTTGCTTGACTTGATTTAAACCTCACCTTATTTGTTGAAAATAAATAGTAGTAATAAAATTTACGATTTTGTGGACTAAAATGGCCGCTACTAAAGTAGATCTATATTTAGCCGGATTTGCCTTTTTATTTCTTCTTTTCAATTATTACTGTGGTGAAAACAGGTGGCGGGGAAGATGTACTCTACGACCACCATATGTACGCTACGAGAACCCTTGACGGGGTGTACGCTATGAGCACGTACGCTACGAGCACGGAACCGTTTTACTTTTGTTTCTACGATACATAGAAAGAAAGATACAGCTGTTTGAATGTGACATCCGGTCGAACAGCTATATTAATATAAAATCTTTAAATGCGTTTTCTAGAAAACTGTGTTTTTGGTTACTTTGCATCAGGAAAACTGTAACTACTCAAACTAAAAGATACCCCAATGAAATTTTACATAAACATTCTATTAATATTAAAGTGCGTTCTGTAGCAAAAGTTAAGTTACACGTATGAAATTAATAAATTTACAGTTACTATTATTTAAAAAATTGAATTTCTTCTAAAAAATTTCAATGTTTTTGTACATAATTGGCCATATTTCAGTGAATTTTTAAAATAAAATAAAACATTTGCTGCAAAACACAGAAAAGTCTTATAGGAGTATACTGTGCGAAGGAAGTTACTAAACATTGAGAAGAATGCAGTGTGCAGCAGTTAGCGTAAGCATGAAATTTTGTTAAATTTTTTTTTTCAAAAATGCAATTTTTAGGAAAACTTATGAAAATGATATAAAATAAATTATTGTTTCTGTCATGTTTTATGACCTTTCAAATGAAAATGCATGAACTACACCAAAAATTTTGCATTAAAAAAAAAAAAAAAGTGCTCCGCACGTTGGCAGATACCTTAATTGAATTAATGGGCATTATAATGACTTTTTGGCGACTTCTGATTTTTGCGCTACGGATGGTTAATTTAGAATGACAATAATGGGGAGTTTTGGCTTTGAGTTAACAGCCTAAACATGAAATAATATTAAGGACAGGTATCATCTGCTGAGATTTGCGATTCAGAATGGTTCAAAAGTTTCAGTTAAAGTATGATATAATATTTAGGGATTGCAATCCCGCATTGTTTTTCGTCTTGCGGGATTTCGGGATTGAGATTTATTAATCCCGCGGGGTCTCGCAATCCCGTGGGATTGACATTTCATTTAGCTAGACTTCATTTAAACAGAGAAAAGTAGAAAAAAGTAAGATTTTAAGCACTATAAACTTTAATATTAATAACTAATCTTACGAGATAATTAATACAATAACTTACAGAAATATGAAAATTATAATCATGATATTCAGAATAACATATACTAAGTTATGTCTTATGTTAATCGCTAAAAATAAGGAATTCACATAAATATACAATTTATGGATACGTTGACATACTTACGTTATTTTCTTAGATGCTGAAAAAAGAACGTACAAAATCGAACAAATCCAATATATCATTCCCTAGTCTAGATTTAATTTTGGCAAAATAATGAAAAGTGTGAATTAAAAAAAAATTAAAAACTGAACTGAAAACTTCCTATAATTAATTCGTGACTGATAATTAGTATAAAATATTCCCGTTCAATTGGAGATTGGGAAGTTTGCGAAAAATTTAGATTACGGTGTTTGACCAAGACTTCCATTAGAAGATAATTTAAAAAATAAAACTTTAAATTAAAATTTGTAATTACTAATTCGTTTATTGTTAGATAAGAGAACATGAATATGCAAAAATTTCCGGTCTGTTGATTGGGAAAGCAGCGTGAAATTGTAATAAAAATAATTTATATTTCTCTGTGTCAATCCTGCTGGATTAGGATCGTAATCCCGCGGGACTGGTCCCGCAAATATTTGTGCGGGATCCCGCAGGATCCCGTTCCCGCGGGATCGGAATTGCATTCCCTAATAATATTACAGTAAAATATAACAGTTATAGTAAATACTAATATTATTTATACAAAAATAAACAAAAAATACACCTAAAATATTAAAAAATTTCACTGGACAACTATTGTCCCTGTATACTGGAGGATAAATGGGCATACTTTAAAAATGAATTTTAAAAATAATGAAGGAAAAGTATGCGTACGTGTGAAAAGCCTAGACCCTTTGCAAGTCAAAAACACCAACAACGATATTGTTTTTTCAAAAATGTTCCGCTGACACAAATCTGTAAAAAAAATCATGATTTTCAGAGACTTCTTTTTTGAAGATGTTTTTATACTAATGTAAAAAGTCTTTTTTCTTTCTTATTTGCTTCACAGTTACATTATTTGTTAACTTGATATAAGAAAATAGAATAGAATGTATGAGGATGCAGTGGCGCACTCAGGATTTTAGTTTAGGAGGGGGGGGGGATACGAATATTGTTGAACTCGGTTATAGTGTCTTCGTTTGTAAATAAAATTTGTCTTATAAAATGTCAAAATACTCTCTTTCACTGGCTCATGGAATACTGGCTCACTATTAACGTAACTCGGTTATAGCGCATAAATTATATCTGGTCTTTTCATTGACGTTATAATCGAGTTCAACTGTACATAATGTATTATTTTTACGTAATAATTTAATTTGCTAGCTATTTTATTGTTTGTTTGTTTGTGGGATTACGGCCGATTAGCTACGCGGGGGCTCTAGGCCGATGGGTGGGGTGCCCTCCGTGGGGGTCTTTCTAAGGGGTCCTAACTCATATTTAAGCTAAGTTTCGGAGAAAACCACGGAAAACTCCGAACGGTTAGGTCGACGGGCGCGCGATGGCACCTGAACTCGGGACCTTCACACATCGCCAGCTATTTTATAAAAAAATACTTTCAAAATATTTGTAAGACAATTTATAAAAATAAAATATTTTAATTAATTAAGTGAGAAATCTCTATCTTAAGAGATTTTCATTTGGATTTCTTAACTTTTAGGCGGCGCCTACGTAAGTATGACTTCGCATAATTTAGCTGTTTTGTAAAAAAAAAAAAAAAAAAAACTATAGTGACCATTATTTAATCCGACGAACAAGTGACCCATAATTCCCCCATGTGACCCAACTAAGTGTTGTTATCGTGAAAATTTTCAGATTTGACGGTAAAATGGATTTTGATAATCATACAATTTAATTTTTAAATTTCATGACGTCTGTACGTACGTAGCTGTGCCTGCACGAAACCTTTAGACCAGGCGTGAATCCATTTTGAGTAGTCAAGGAATGATGTCTGTACATACGTATGTACCTCACATCACTCAAAAACGATTAGCCGTAGAATTATTATATAAGAATTTGATTCGGAAGGTGTTTTATTAATGATTGAGTTTGACATGATTTATCTATCTTGATCTGCGTACATAAAGTTTCTTCTTGCAATAGCACTGTGACACAATAGTATTTGTGTAGCAGTTTTGCATTTTATTTATTGAAAATTCATTTGAAACACAGCGAAAAAAGTAGTGCTTAAACATTTTTTTTTCTGCACTTCGAAGTAATAATTTTACGGAAGGAAAATTATTTCATTGAATCTCTCTCTTTCGCTTTTTTAAAAAAATTAACCCCATCGGCAAAATAGATAACTGCAATTTCGAAAACGTTTGTATTTTTAAAACTACCTCGATATATTCAGTATCTAGTATACTGAATATATTGCATTATTTTAGTGAGGAATTGTTTAAAAGCCTGAAAATTTGGAACATAAATACAAAAAAAAAAAAAAAAAAAAAAAAACTGTGCCAAGCACTTCAAAATTTTTAGAATTTCTCTTTACAAGCTGTATTATACACCGTAATAGATGATAAATCTACACCAGTTGCGAAACTTTCAGAAAAATTCTTAAAAATCGAAAATTTAGCAGGATCTGTTACTCTTCGAAAATTTTTGTTGTGCAGTTCCATGTTGAAGATTTTTTTTTTTTTTTTTTTGCCGAAAGATTCTTAAAAGACATCGCCCCCCCCCCATTTATCACAGTACGTAGGCAGCCTATGAAGAATTACCTGGTATGTTTTTCGAGTCTCTTTCGCTATTAATTTATTAATTTGTGTATAAAGACCGTTTTCAAATATGTTTGTTATTTCAAAAAGAAGTTTTAAAATTGAACCTTTTTCTTAAAATTTCTTTACATATCCGTTTTAAATATAAAATATTCAAGTCAAAAGCCACTAGAAAGAACGTCAGTAAGAAAGAAAGAAGCAAACAAAATGACAATATTTATTACACCACGAAGGGAGAAATGAACGATAACCAAAACTTGAAACCAAAACCAAAGCAGCGCCACTGTACCGAATATGAAACTAAAGGAGTTTTATCTGGTGCTGCCATCTCTTAGTGAGAATAAGAACTGATGAATATCAGAAATCAACGATGGCTCATTTGCTAACCCTGCTTCACGCCGTCAAAATAAACAAACAAATGCCTCTATTGCGTCGAAGCGTACTGCATTCCTAACTGCTTCATTCTTTGAATGAAAATGCGAATTTGAATTCAGTCAATCATGAGATAATTTAGAGAACAGACATGTCTTTATTGGTGACTACCTGTTTCAAGTGTCTGGAGTGAATGTAAAAGGTCAAACTAACACTAAAAATGTAAGGAGATTACATAATATATTCCCGCTGCAGGTAATGTAACATAAATTAATTACACTTATTTGCAAAGCATATCGTGCATATGTTCAGCATTGTTTAGCATGGATTATATTAAAATAATTTCTATTTTCTTTTTCAAAGTGATTAATAATGTTTTTAATGTGTTAATTATTACCGGCATGATTCTACAAGATGTTTCTCTACACTAAAAAAAATATTTACTTCATCAAAACAATTTTATTAAGGGGGCCACAAACTAATATGTATATTAAATTAAATCAAAACAAATAAAATTTTAACAAATTTTTAATTACAAACTATGCCAAAATATACGGTTCATATTTTTAACATTTCAAAGCAATAATTTTATAGATAATTATTTTTTCTCTCAAGAAACTGATTGAAAAGGGGAATAAAGGGGGAGGTCCGCCTACCACTATTAAAAAATGAATTCCAAACCCTCCTGAAATTGATTTTCAGGGTCAGGGATTAGTGCAAGTTTTTCTATTCTGCAGCAATAATTTTATGGACTTCTCTCATTTGTTCCTTTCTTTTGGATAGAGAGAGGTATGTGAAAAGAACGTTTTGGTCACCTAATTCCCATAGGTCACGAATGTACGAAAATGCCTTCTAGGAGCGTTGAAAAATCTCACATACATGACGAATTCCGTATCGTTTTCTTCAGTAGTTTTGTATGAGCGACCTATTATTAAACGCAAAAACGACTTCACTTTGTCCACGCGAGAATAAAAAAAAAATATTTTAATTTCAAAATCTAAAAAACAAAATTATTATAATGTATTATGTCATTTTATCTCTCACCCCCTTTATTGAATATTGTCTGAAAAATGTGTCCCAAAAAAGCGACATAAAAGTATGCGACATAATATTTAAATACTATTAGTTCACAACAGCTTTAATCTATTGTTACACTATTTCGTAAGCTGTAGAATATGCACCACATGTATTTTTTTTACATATATTTAAATACTATTAGTTCACAACAGCTTTAATCTATTGTTACACTATTTCGTAAGCTGTAGAATATGCACCACATGTATTTTTTTACATATATTTAAATACTATTAGTTCACAACAGCTTTAATCTATTGTTACACTATTTCGTAAGCTGTAGAATATGCACCACATGTATTTTTTTACATATATTTAAATACTATTAGTTCACAAGAGCTTTAATCTATTGTTACATTATTTCGTAAGCTGTAGAATATGCATCACATGTATTTTTTTACATATATTTAAATACTATTAGTTCACAAGAGCTTTAATCTATTGTTACACTATTTCGTAAGCTGTAGAATATGCATCGCATGTATTTTTATATGAATAAGTTACAATCATAAAAATTTCAACATAGGGTTACCAGGCGAAATACGCGAAAGATGAGAGACTAAATTATATAGTCAATTAATATCGTTTTAATAAGGCAAAAATGAAACTAGAAAATTTGGGGGGTTCAGGGGGTCTCTCCCTGACGAGGCTCGAACAGCCGAGTATTTTTTTCATCTATGTAGTCATTAAGCACATATTATTAAAAAAAACTTTTTAATTAATATATTTTCAACATGGTTATTATTCGAACTTTTTTCTTAGTTATAAATTTTATTCAGGAGTGCAAAAATTTTTTAATATCCATTTATTGCCATGCATTGATATTTAGTATTTGATATTTAAAAGTGCTAGCTAGATCTGTGTGTTTGTGTAGTTCATGTGTACGGAAAACAGCTCAGGTGTGTAATTCTCTTTTCCTGTCATGCCCTGGGCAAAAAGTGGTGATGCTCGGTCCCTGAGTAAGTTAATTAACCAACTTCAAAAAGGAGAAGGCTAGCAATTCGTCGAAATCTTTTTTTTTTCTCTAATAATTTGTAATAATAGTAATAATTTTTCAACGCGGGGGCCGGTTTTGATACTTCTTTTTTTATTCGAAAGGTGGATACTTTATGTATGGTCCTCTATTGATTTGGTCAAGTTCCAGTGATATTTTCATTCAGAAAATCGAAAAAAAAAATATCCCATGTTTTTAAACCATTGCCTAAAAGGTTGCCAGTAAAGAGTGGTTGTTGAAAATAAATTGTCTCCTAGATTGACACCTTTGACGATTTATAGCCAAGTTTGGTGCAAAAAAATAAGTTCCCAAAACTGAATCCAGCTTGGCAAAATCTATTTTTGGTGAAAATTTGCCAAACCGTACTATTTTTCAATTACATAATGTTTTTTGTTAATGTGAAGTAATTTTAAGTCTGTTTTCTTTTTTTTTCTTTTTCGCTTTCCCTTAAAAAAAAAAAAAAAAAAAAAAAAAATCATGCTTGTGTTTCGTTTCTGAATCGTGTGTATGGTATCCCTAAATATTGAGGTAAAAACATTATTGAGGAAAAAATGAATCACGGCTAACGATTAATCACGGTTAACCCTTTAACGCGCAGTGCTCCCGCTCTGGGAACACCCAACTCTGACGTTTTGACTGTTGCCAGTCACGAAGAATAGATTTGATTTCTATAAAAGTAGTTGCGGGTGACATAGCTCCAAGAGAATCCTTTACTTTTTAGCACGTCATTTCCCCAAAAAAAATTGTCAGCAGCACTGACAATCTGCTGAAAAAAGGAAGAATGTGAGAACAGCTGGATAGATTGCCCAATCCTGAAAAAAGGGCAGCCGTTGCCAACAGCCAGCTGTCGTCAAAAAAGGGTATCTAGATCTGTGGCACGCGATGAACGTTTCGATCGTCCGCCATCTTGCTGGTAGTTAAGTCGAGCGATGGCAACGGATGTCCTTTTTTCAGCATTGTGAAAGGGTTACTTTGTTTAACCCTTTGAAGCGCAACCCTTACCCAATGCTGAAAAAAGGGCAGCCGTTGCCATCGCTCGACTTAACTACCAGCAAGATGGCGGACGATCGAAACGTTCATCACGTGCCACAGATCTAGAGACCCTTTTTTGACATGCATGATCTGTCCTTTTAAAAAAGTTTCTTCGAATCTTCAAGCAGTTTCCCCGAGATTCCATTTCTAGGAAACAACAGATGAATCGCTCAAATTGATTGCGTAATATTAATGCCGTTGCGTATTACCTAGGCAAGAAAGCAAACATTACAGGCCCCATTCATAAAATTGTGCCGGATATCGCCAATTTCGGCACAGTTTTATGAAAGCGAGTTAAACGATTAAAAGTTCTTCTTCCAGGCTGATGCGACCATGACCAGCAATGCCACTTCCTACAATGCGACCGAAGTCGTCTGCTTGCCCGGTCAGACTCAGCAACCGCAGAACGTTCTGTACCAGCTGGCCAACATCTGCTTCATCGTGGCCTACCTGGCTCCTTCGGGAAAAACCGGGCTGCTCTTCATGCACTCTGTTCTCATACTTGGTAAGTTTTGGAATTTTCATATGGACCGGGATTTTTTTTTTTTTTTTTTTTAACATACCGTATTTACCCGCGTATACGTCGATCTCGCGTATAAGGTCGACCCTTCCCTTTCCCGATTAAGAATTTTGAATTTTTTAAAAATCCCGCGTATAAGTCGACCCACCACTTTCTCGAACAAGGATCTTTAATTTTTTTAAATACAATAATAAAAGACGAATAAAATAAAAGACGAAAGAAGAGGGTGGGGAGAATAAAGTGCATTTTTTTTCAACAATAATTACAGTACACTGCCATTATGTTTAACGAGTGAATGCACTTCACAGCTACCAGAAAGCTCACTTTGGTATAACGTTTCCGATTTCCGACACCATGACATCGATTCAAAAATAATGAGAAATCCTTAAATCTAAATGAAAAGCATGAAAATATTTTACTTGTATATGTACACTGTTTGTTTATAAATGAAAAAATATAATACAAGACAAACTACAAACGACAAGTTTGAACATACAGTAGACACCGGCAGGGGCGTAGCCAGAAATTTTTCATGGGTTACGACTACTACAAATCATATATATGTATACGTGGGTGTGACAATGTAGTGAAGAACATTTTGTATGGCAAAAAATTCCTCATGGGGGGTTTATGACCCCCTAACCCCCCCTTGGCTACATACATTTATTCAAAATGATCTGGAAAAAAGAATGTACTAAATATAGAATAATAAAGATAATAATATGCAAAAGTAGTATACAAAATTAAACTGATGATAATGAATAATAATAATAGGACACTACTGATACTATGATAGGGTAAAGTAGCACACAACGTTAAACTGATTCAAGATCCGATTCAGTATAGGACTCGTCAAAATAATCACAAAAACTCCTTTGTCGTCATCGGTTCATCGTGATACACGTATTCTGTTAGGACCCTTTAGAAAGACCCTTACGCAGGGCACCCTACCCTTCGGCCTAGAGTCACATGTAGCCAATTGGCCGCAATTAGGGGTCGCAAACCGGGATGCCGAATTTCGAAAATACCGGAATACCGGGCCAAATTTAGGTCTAATTAATACCGGTATTCATTTAACAAAAACCGGGATATTCGGTATTTTCGGTTTTAGTAAAATAAATAAAAAACAAATACAAATAGAAAAAGTTACGCGCCATTTCATTCAAATTACGCGCGCGAGAGTTCGTTCACCTCACGACAAGACGGATTTAATAATATTTTTACTACCTCTTTATAACTCAATTTCATTTGGACTGAATTTAATTTAAGCATTTTTATTATTTTGTTAATTAGAATATTATTTGATGATTAGTAAACCATACTAAGAGTTAATTTTCTGTTTTATGAGAATTTATTAATTTTATGTTTCATGAGAATTTATTAATTTTATGTTCCATGAGAATTTATTAATTTTATGTTTCATGAGAATTTATTAATTTTATGTTTTATGAGAATTAATTAGAAGTGCATTTTTTTGGTTCGTTTTGTTTATGTTGCGACTGTTGTGAGATGTTTAAGTTTGATAAACATTTTATTTTTAGAACTGATTCCTAGTAGGAATCCTACTTCCTAGTCAAACACTACATTTAATTAAAGTATTTGAACTAGTTAACCTAAGTTATTTTAATAAAGGAATAAACGGGCATTTAGTATTAGTAAATTATTGCTAAGAACTAACTGATTGATTACCAACATATCAAATAATAAACCTTGTGTCAATGACTATTTTGTTTTATTTAGAAGATAAATTCATTTAAGTTAGGTACCTACTTACTATTCCTCCGCAAACTAACTTTATTACACTAAATTAGCTAACTTTAGCTTAATCCCGGAAATATCGAAAATACCGGATTATCGGTATTGGTCTGGAACCAATACCGAAAATACCGGTTTTGCTGAAATGATTCGGTATTGCGACCCCTAGCCGCAATCGCACAACAACAACAACAAAAACAACATGATACATGCCTTCGATCTTCGTCCTCAAACGACGTCATTGTGTTATGGAATGCGGGAAGCGAACAATTGTTTTTTTAAAAGGGCATTTTTGACTTCTGATTAATTAAGGACACTCGTATAAGTCGACCCCCCCCCCCCCCACTTTAAACCCTTTATTTTCGTGCAAAATTTCTCGACTTTAACGCGGGTAAATACAGTAAACCGAGTTTAAAATCTTCGCAGTTGGCAAAACATGCAGGGTGTGTCCATCATTAAACTTGAAATGTGCGAGCAGTCTGTAGCAAAAACTATGCAGCGGAATTGCATGAAAATGGGGTAATGGCACACTGAAATTGTGGGAATTTTATACAGGAAAAAAACAAAAAAACAAAACAATGATTTTTCAAAAACCACGACTAGGTGACGTATCATAGCTTTATTGAGAACATATAAATAATCTATGAAGTTTACAGAACGTGCTCGATAGGATGTCCAACGTTGTCTGATACCATTTGGAAGCGTAAAATCGCATGTTCGACTGTTGAAAGCGGCATGAATTGGGGAATGTTACGCATATGGCGTTCTATGCTTTCTTTAACCCTTTAAGGCGCAGTGTTCCCGCTCTGGGAACACCAAACTCTGAAGTTTTGACTGTTGCCAGTCACGAAGAATAGATTTGTTTTCTATAAAAATAGTTGCGGGTGACATAGCTCCACCAGAATCCTTTACTTTTTAGCACGTCATTTCCCGTAAAAGAATGGTCACGATTCTTTGTAACAGCACTGGCATCTGCTGGAAAATGGAAGAATGCGAGAACAGCTGGATAGATTGCCCAATGCTGAAAAAAGGGCAGCCGTTGCCATTGCTCGACTTAACTACCAGCAAGATGGCGGACGATCGAAACGTTCATCGCGTGCCACAGATCTAGAAACCCCCTTTTTGACGACAGCTGGCTGTGCGCACAGCCAGCTGTCGTCAAAAAGGGGGTTTCTAGATCTGTGGCACGCGATGAACGTTTCGATCGTCCGCCATCTTGCTGGTAGTTAAGTCGAGCAATGGCAACGGCTGCCCTTTTTTCAGCATTGGGAAAGGGTTGCGCCTCAAAGGGTTAGGGTCGGAGAGAGATTGGATGGGATCACGGTAGACCGGGGCCTTGAGGTATCCCCACAGCCAAAAGTCGCAAGGATTCAAGATCGGGGGGATCTAGGAGGCGAAGCTGTCGGAAATTGCCGGCTGATGATTCTGTCGTCACCGAAATAGCGGCGGAGCACTTGTTTCACACAACGGGCGATGCGTGGAGGAAGTACAGTCGTGCATGCAATTTTACGCTTCCTGAAGACAACGGTGGATCTCATATCGAGCATGTTTTACAAACTTTTGTAGTTTATTTATCTGTTCTCAATAAAGCGATGATACGCCATCTAGGGGAGGTTTTTGAAACTCGGTTTCTCGATTTTCCCATCATTTCATTCGTTCATTACCCCATTTTCATGCTATTCCGCTGCATGTTTTTGCTACAGACAGCTCGCAAATTTCAAGCTTAATTATTGTCACCCTGTCAGGGGCGTAGCCAGAAATTTTTCTTGGGGGGGTTACGACTACTGCAACTCAACATATATGCAAACATGTGTGTGATAAAGGAGTTAAGAATATACATTTTGTATGGCAAAAAATTCCTCATGGGGGGGTTATGACCCCCCTAACCCCCCCCCCCCCTTGGCTACGCCCCTGCACCCTGTACATTAGAAAAAAAAAGTTTGGCTTTACCTGAACCTTAAATTTCTTAAGAGGAACTTTCAAATATACCATGGGATATGAAGGGAAAGGAACTATTTTCGAATACGTAATTCCCTCCTTATCTTAGGTTTATTCATTTCAAGGGTGGTTGCAACTCCATCAGACACCCCCTGTGTACTTCCCCGATTCACAGAGAAACGCGGAATCATGAGTGGTAGATTGTGGCCTCAGCTCTGTTCTCCTCTAGTCCTTTGACATCCCAAAGCGTTGGCAATCACCCGATTACTGGAAAGGCAAAAGAAGCCCGTACTTACCTTCAAAATTTCAAATTATCCCCTTAAGTCATGACAAACTGGGGTTCCCATTTCAAGATAGAAGATTTTTTTTTATTTTTTTTTTTTTGTACCAGCGCCTGATAACCAAAAAAGACAATAACAACAACAACAAAAAAGATGCATTCGCTTCTCTTCAAAATTCTAAAAGGTTCAACAAACCATTAAAAATTCTTTCCCCATTTCACGAGTGAAGAAGTTTTATAAGCATGGCACTTAGAAAAGGGGGGAGGGGGCGCTAAATGGAATGTTGCTTCCCAGGGATGCAGTCCTAATATAATAAGTGACGGGGCTCTGTAAAAAAAGCCCGCTGCATGCGATTTTATTTAAGAAAGGGCGTGACCAATATTGTCTTTTTTTTTTTAAATGAAGTGTTTATTTTAAATTACAGTTTATCTATTTACAACAACAAAGTAGGAAAACACAATTAATTTAGAATGACCGCAGTTCCTCTTTTCCTTCAATGTGACTTGCGGAACACCTCGTCATTGACATGACAAGATCTTCAGCATTTCTGTGTCGAAGGTACCGCATTTTGACTTTAAAGTATTGCATCCCATTGTTCATATGGAGGACCATTCAATTTAATAAACACTGAGAATGAAGCATGTTTTATTTGAATTTTTGAGCGAATGAAGTAACGATTAAATTCATGGCATTAAGACCTGAAATTTCGGATTTTTTAAAACGCCTGATATTTTTATTAACCAGGGCGCAGCCCTGCCTTGAAAAAAAGTACCGGGCCCTGGCCCCACTGCACCCCTGTTGCTCCCCCCCCAACTTGATGTGTTAATCAGGCTGCGTTAACAACGTACCAACCGGCTGTACCCAGTTGTTGGGATGTCTACTGGCTTATGAATTCTTTCTAACAGGTTTAGATGACCACAAGCGTTGCTTCCAACTCCGTCCGATTACTTTTACAGAACAAACATGGTTGCAGGATGGCGTGATTTGCACTCCCCATTCCTATATTATTATACTAGTAAGTGGACTTTCAGAGGAGGATAGGCTTATTATCAATTTATTTTTACGCATCGGCAGAATCTTGTTTCGTTTAAAGATAAAAACATAACATTGACCATGAAACATCTCCCTCATGTGCTGGTACCGTTCTTGGTTTCATTTCAAAATTTTGCATAATCTTGATAGCTCTTTAACCCAATCCCCGTCTCAAATAATAATAATAATAATAATAATAATAATAATAATAATAATAATAAATAAATAAGAAACAACAGGAAAAGAAAAGAAAACTAGTGTCGGAAAAGCTTTTCTATATCACTTCTTTTCTCGATATTGGCATTTCGTAAAACGTTGGCTGTCAGAAGTCCATTTGTCCTTCCATGATCGTGAGGTATTGTCCGATATCGATTCGTCATCCAGACAAAAAAAAAAAATAAAATAAAATAAATAAATAGTGGCAACAGTTTGCTCCTTCTTTTCGTTAAGTGGATCAGGAGTGATGTGTCTTCGTAAATGTCTGGATATTGCAACTTTTGGAAAAATATCCCCCCTTTTTTTCTTTTATCTTGAGGCTAAGGGGCGTAAACAGAATCCTGCGTGAGTTCTTTCTTGTGTAGTTCAGGAAAAATCCCGTGTTTTTCAAAAATTAATTTAAAAAATAAGAACTATTCACAGGGTCTGACCGTTCAAAATCTATCCATCACTATACAAAATTTCCCTAATGCAATTAAAAGAACGTCAATTCCACTATAATTAATGTCTTCTAACAGAAGAAAAACCAGCAAAAAACTGGTTTTAAAAGAATTAAACTTTATGAAAGAGCACGCATAAAAAAGGTATTTCTGTGGAAAGGTTAGGACTAATCTTTCCGCTCGGGTCGACCGTGGAACTTTCTAACATCTGAAAAAAAAAAGGGGAGGGGGGGCGTTCGTACATCCGAAACTGTATCGTTCTATGAATAAGTATCGTTTTTATGCTTTGTGCAATTTTAGAGCGTTTTAGTTAGTAGCGTAACCTGGATTTTATTTCGGGGGTAGAGGGTGCTGGGTATCAAATTGTAAGCTAAAGTTCAATTGTAAGTCAAATATTACACGTTTTATACAACACCATTTAACCTGAAAACTTTATTTTACTATATATACACATGATCTGGCGCAGTATGTCCTTTCTGGATCATCTGCCATTAAACATCAACCAACCAACCAACGTAAGCTAAATATCAAATTGTAAGCTAAGTAAGGGGGGGGGCTGCAGCCCTCTCGGCCCCTTCTAAAGCCTAATTTTGTTTATTAGATGTATTTATTTGTGTTTAAAAATTTCAAAATTACTTTAAAAAGTTTATCATTTTCAAGCTTAATTTTTACTTTCAGATATTTATTTACTTACTAGCTGCCTCCGGCGACCAGTTGGTTCGCCATCTTAATAAATCTTGTTCAGAGAGAATCCCGTTTCTCACCGCCTTCCTTGGCACTGAATTCTCCCAGATTCTGAATGGAACTTAAAATTAAGATGGTTACAAACAGGGGCTGCCCTAGGGTAAGTGTCGCCCTCTGCTAACGTAAAAAGGGCACCCCCTTTTATGCTGTACTTATTGAGTTCGAAATGACGCCCCTTCGAAGCCGGCGCCCCGATGCGATGATTACCTTGCTTACCGTGTCGGGCCGCCCCTGGTTAGAAAAATAAGATGGTTTAATGATAACAACCTACAAAAAGGTACAAATTATTTTCTTCCTATATCAATTCTGAAGAGCTTCTGGATACATTTATCGTCCGTTATCAGAAAACGGAAAGAAAAAAAAAAGTAAGAAAATCTGAAACACTTTCATGTTTTAAATATGCACTAAAGTGCTATATATTAAAAGCGTACTATAATCCGAGCGTCATCCCTATTTTCTTTCCTTATTCCATTAAGTTGGAAAGCGTATCAATATTCCTGAGTGTGATTAAACAAAATTAAAATTGATATTTCTAGCATCCTCTTTCTGGATGTAATACAATAGAAATAAAAAGGGGGGGGGGAAAAGACGAGCAGAAAAATGCATAATTCGAACTGAATGAAAGTTTCAAAAACTTATTCAGGTGTATTCTTTATCCGGGCGTAGCAGACGCAAAATGATTTTATTTATTAAAACCTGCGGATTCTATAAATTTGCGCCATCTGTCGACTGCTCTGTAAAATAAAAACTCAATTTTTTTTTTGATAAAAGATAGTTTTTTTGTGCATTGTAGGAACAATATTTTTTTTTGCACGATAAAAAGTAGCATACTCGTAATCCAGGACGCTGTCTTTTTTCCAAATTTCATCCAAATCTGTCCAACCGTTTCAGCGTGAAAGAGTAATAAACATACATACTAACATTGACATACAAACATAAAAAATGAATGTGTGAAATATATGTATATAGGGTCAGATGTTACTAAGAACAATACTGTGAGCTATTGTAAACTATTGTAAACTAACTGATTTTATACTGCATAGCACTGATGCATTTTACCAATCATGATCTAAGAATTGTGCTGAAAAAAAAAAAAAAGATAAGCCGCCGCTTGCTGGATCTGAACCTGCGGAAAGGGTACAGTAGGACAGTCGGACACTTAGGACCGTATTCTCCAAACTTTAAACCTTGGAGTTAACCCAGCAAAGCGAGCTACTTCAAGGGTTAGTGAGAAAATGGTATTCACAACTCCAAAATCAGGGGTTACCCCAAGAATTGACCCTGACTCCAGGTGCAGATTCTAACCCCGCAATATCGGAGGGTTGACTCTGGTTTGTAAACATGGCGGATTCGAGGGTTGTTTTTATAGGTTTGGAAAATCCGAAAAATTTGCTAATACTTGAAGATTTTGTGCTTTAACAGACGGAAACTGCTGTGGAAACCACCCATCAAGCTGTAAAAGTAGCCATAAGTGATAAAAAATCTTTGTACAATATTTTCAAAAACTCTGGAGAATGACTGCTTTTTTTGCCGTAGAGACTGCAGGCGCCATCCGTCGGACTTATCTTGGTTTGCTTTTCCATTCCCTCTTTTTTCTGATTTGAGCGCTTTTCTTTCTTAATTACTTTTTATGTTGAAAATAAGTAAGTAAATTCTGATCTTTCCTATTTATTTTCTTGTCTCTATTATTCCACAGATGAAGGGCGATTTGGCCAGAGCACTGTGGATCTACTTTGCCCTCGCTTTTTTTTTTTTTTTTTTGTTTGTAACAAGAGGCGGGATAAAAATATTTACATTGAAGAGATTAATCATTTAGGTGTAAAGGATGGAAAAAAAAGTGTTGTTGAGGGGTTAAACAATTTTGTCTGATTGTAGTGGATTGTACTTCGGAATAGCGAATTAACAATTTTTCACACAAATATGAGAAAAATCAATATGCTTCAGTATCATAGAATTTTTTAAAGACATACATATTCTATGTATAATATATAAAGTGCCTTAAAAAGAGAAACATCAAAACTGCATAAATTAATTTTTGTGTGCTAAAAAATATGAAAATTCCTAAATTTGAAAAAAGTATAACAGACATGAAATTTTATTTATAAAAAATATTGAATGTAATTTTTTATTAAATGTTCAATCAGTGTATTTTTTTACAATAAAGTTAAATTAAATTTCACATTTTAATGCGCAGTTTGCATAAAAATACACTCATGTCCATAAATTAAGGATAATGAAGTTCAGGCAAAGAAAGAGAAAGAAGCAAAACAAATTTGACTTATTTGTAAAGTCTATTTATTAAACAAAAAGTAAAGAGCAAAAAAGATGCTATATGTTTGACATAATTAATAAAAATTGCAAGTTTTACTCCCTTGACCAAATTTCAAAAAAGAACCTATTTACAAAAAACAGTATAACATGGTTAGTAGGATGGTTAATACGGAGTATGTCTCCGGGATGATGCAATACAGGCCTGACAACGCCTAGGCATGCTGAGTATCAAATGATCAATCTGATCTTGGGGAATATTACACCACTCATCAAGCAATGCACTCCGAAGTTCCGGTAGACAGGTGGGAGGGGGTTGACGGGCTGCAATTCGTCGGCCAAGCATATCCCACACATGCTCTATTGAATTCAAGTCCGGTGAGTATGCTGGCCAATGCATACGGGTGATATCCTCCGATTGAAGGCATTCGTCTACAATGTTTGCACGGTGAGGACGGGCGTTGTCATCCATAAACACAAATTCAGCACCCATGGCACCCCGAAACAAACGTACATGTTGTTCCAGAATGACATCCCGATAGATGTGGCCTGTCATCGTTACACTCTGAACATGCAGGTCAGTTCTGGAACCAAGAATAATTCCTCCCCAAACGAGCCATCCTGCACCACCGTAACGGTGTCTTTCAATGGTGTTCTCTTGGTGGTAACGGGTACCTGGCGCTCTCCAGATGAATGTCCGGCGAGAATCAGACTCCAAACTAAACCTGGACTCGTCGGAAAACATCACACAAGACCACTGTTGCGGTGTCCACAATGCATGCTCTCTACTCCAGGTTAATCGCAGGCGACAGTGAGTTGCGGTAAGTGGAACACATCTGACAGGCCTACGAGCATATAGACCAATGTGCCCTAAGCGTCTGTACACGGTCTGCCTTGAAACTGTCGTACCGGTAGCTGAAGAGAGCTGACGAGACAGGTCTGATGCTGTACTCCGTCTGTTTCTTTTGGCAGTAACTGCCAAATAGCGGTCCTCATTCGGCGTTGTAACTCGGGGGCGACCTGTGCTGTAACGTCTACTCACATTACCATCTTCTTGGAATCGTTGCCAAAGCCTTGAGATGACACTCTGGGCGATTCCAAGTTCCTCGGATACTTCCAGCTGGGTACGTCCACATTCCAGTCGTCCGATAATTCTGCCACGTAAAACATCATCCAAATGCCTCCTTTGTGCCATAACTATGCGGTTTTTGCACTGAAAGGCTTTCACAGCGCTTGTGAACAATTTTACTTCTTTGCCACCATTCCTTATATACCCCTCTCTTACACTCTCGTCATTGTGACGTACCATCCACGCCATCTGGTGTTTTCCTGTAATTTGCATATTCTTCTTCAAGATGTGTGTGATCATTCCACAGGTGAAATTTTTATTTTAGAGATCAATTTCTGTGTGATTCTGAATTATCCTTAATTTATGGACATGAGTGTAAATTAAATATTATGAAGGAAGTGTGTATGGTGGGAGCTGGGTTCGATCTCGGGAACATTAAACCGAGTTCACCCCTACACGGAATCATTACTCTGACCAATCACAGACGAGCTTTCAAAGCTGGGTGAGACAACTCCAGAGTCAGGTAACCCTGTGTGGAAATAAGTTGGTGAATACAGTTTCCGAGTTGTCTCCGAGACAAACCGGCAATGCAGGTTTCCCAACTCTCAGATCATGGCGGGCTACTCAGAGTTTGGTGAATACGGCCCTTAAAGTACTAAAGTAGGCTTTAAACCAAATAGGTAGGCAGTTCCTGAACGTAGTATCCCCTCCCCCCCCCTCCTCTGGCTACGCCCCTGGTTTTAGTATCAACATTATTTTTATTGTCAACATCATTTATCAACATTACTTTTTTGAATGTTCTGGTTGCTTTTTTTGCTTCGCCAGGTTTCCTGCTGTTTGCGGGTTGGGCGTGGAATGTGATATGCGCGCCTGATATCTTCTCCTGGAATTGCTTCTTCGTCCTCTTGAACATGGGTCAGTTCCTGAACGTTCTGTACACCATGAGGAAGGTCAAATTCCAAGTCGAACTGGAGGATCTTTACCGAACCATGTTTCAGCCCTTGCAGGTAGGATGCCTCTGACAAAAGTTTTTTTTCTTCTATGAAGTGCCTAAAAGATAAATAAATAAAATAAGTAAATCGTGGGCCATGTAGTTATAGAAAAGCAAATGAGAATATAAGTCTGATTATTCTTGAAAAATAACTGTTGGGGGGGGGGGGTTGCATCATAAGTAATCTAAATTTCAAAAGCGCATATGAGCAATTTTTATAAATGAGGTGCACTTTAAGTCGCTCTGTGAAAACTAAAAGCGATTATTTGCTGAAAACGTAAGATGAAAATGTCTCGCAGTGGTCTGGGCGCTAAACTCCGTTCCCGTAAGAACACGGCAAGTGAAGCAGCATCCGGCTTGGCCAGTGCTTGGGAGGGTTAACTTCCTGTCGGCTCGAAAACTGTGGGACCGTGTACGCAATTGTGAGCTGGTGCACGTAAAATCTGTCGTGGCTCCAATGTCCTCCAAGTTGTTAAACGATACCTCTGGGACTGATGATTTCAGTGGGTTGGTTCCTCCTCTGGTACTGGTTCAAAATTAGGGGACCACGGGCTATAGACGGACTTCCTCGAACTGGGGCCCTAAAAATGGAAGGCGCCCCCATCCCTCCCCTCTGCCCATCGGCTCCCTACCTAGGGGGATCTGCCGTCGCATGCCTGAGGTCATAAGTAACAACAAGATAAAAATGAATTCAAATTAAAACATTACTTAGATTTATCTCGTAAATCTACTTCCAAATGCGATTACGGCTACTGAGCAGCTTTAATTTTAAGAAAAGTTATAGAAATTATTATCTTAATAACTTATTTAACATAAAACGTTTATAACAATTTGAGAAAAGATGACATAAGAAAAGTGTTCTGCCAACGTTTCACGTTATGCACCCCCTTTCTTAATTTAATAAGACTGAGAGTTTAACATTTCAAGTGTGAATTCTGTTTTCTGAAGGCCAATTGTCACATTGATGATAAAATTTCGACCCCTTGATTATGTGGTTTAACTTCAGAATTTCTAACGTTTTGTTGTAAATAAAGTGAAAAATAAATTTTCCTTATTCCAAAATTAGGGATGGACGCGAGACGACTTTTTTGCGAGACGAGACGGAGATTTACAGCTTTTTTGCGAGACGAGACACACATTTTTAACATTACGATATAGGGATTTTTGCGAGACGAGACAAGCTTTTAGGCTATTTTGCGAGACACGAGACGCTTATTTTCTGTCTCGCGTCCATCCCTATCCAAAATGGCTCTATTCTACTAGCACGTTGCTGGTTACAGACCATACTTCTCTTGTACCCAAGGAACCAAACGTTTTCAAGTTTAGAGCGCATTTTCGTTGGCTTAAGATGCGTCTACAGCTCAAGATATATTTCGAACTAAAGCGACTGCAATTTGTGTTGCATTTTAAGCTACAATGGCATCAATCGTTGCCAAGGAAACTAACATTAATGTCATTCATCACAGTCTAACGATTACCTGCCTCAGGTGGCAACTTAGGCTCTATCAATCACTGTGGAAAACGGTTCCAAGTGCAGTGCTTTTGTCTCGGAAGTTCAGACCAAATAATAGTGTTTAAATATTTACCACGAAGAGAACTTCTGAATTTACGCTCAAGATGTATTGAAATATTTCGTTAATATAAAATATACCTCTAATAAAGTTCAATATTTTATATTTAATCTTGAAACACAATATTCAATTAAAGACTTAGCAGGGTATCCACCGGCGACGAAAAAGGCGACTTTGGCTACTAATTTAAAGATAAGGTGACTACGGCGACTTTTTTGAATGAAAATCGTAATTTTGTACTATTTTCAAGGTTTTGGTTACTTATGGCTTACTCCAGGCGACTAAGTTGGAAATAAGATTTTGGTTTTTGTCCATTTTCTTTTAAAAGTTGCTATTGATCATTCATCAAACAGTCTAATCTGTTTGGTTTTAATCGTACAATAAAGTGAATAATCTATATGCTCTGTTATATAACGCGTAAAGTTTTTTAATTTCTCATTTTATTCATTCCTTCATAAGTGACGTATGTTTATATAATTTAACTACACAATCATGCAAAAATTATACTTTTTGGGGAAGTAAAATTAGGAAAATGGCTACTAAACTGGCAACTTTTTTTATGTCGGCCAGGGTACTAATGATACTATTTCTGCCTCCTGACATTGGTGGACATCCTGACATAGTAATTAAAAAAAAATAATTCTATAACCTGTATATGCTCATGAAATTGTTTAAGGAGCCTTTTTAATAATAGAATGCAGTGCCTTTTTGACCGTACTTTGGTAAATTACATTTATGTTAATGGACATCGGTAATTTGACACCAATAAGTCAGGAAAAACAAACTAGAGAAATTTAGTAGGCCGTATCACTAAACTGCAAAAGTATAGAGTTGATCTGTTTGCATCTATCACTTACCTTTACGAATAGGTTCTTTTTACAATTTTAGACATCGACATAGAACAACTGAATAGACTGCCCAAGCTTAAAAAATCTAGCCGTTGCCATCGCTCGATTTAACTACCAGCAGTATGGCGGTTGATCGAATTGCCAATCGCGTGCCACGGAGACGAAGAACCGCACAGGATACGAAGGTTTCACTTTTTTAGCATTGGGTCCATTTGCGCAGTGTATCCAGTATCCAGTTGTTCTTCTACATTGATGATTTTGAATCCACCAACAGATTTAACTACTGTTTGCTTTGTGTAACACGCCCAATGTCTTTTTCTTTTTAATGAAACCTTACAGTAAGTTCGATATTTATAAAGGGTTGTAAGATGCATTCTAAAACATACTTTATTCTGGCGGCCCGATTGAAACCATCAACAGCGAAAAATATGAGAGTATAAAAATTATTTGTAAACAACGATTCTGGATGCCATACATGGCGAAGAAAGCATTTTCGTAGTTTGGTTATTTATTTATTTTTTTCGTAATTTTTGTGGTACTATTAGGTGTATCGGAAAATAATGTCTTATTTTATGTTAAATTCAAACACATAAAATTTAAAAAGTTTTTAACTGCATACAAATCGTGCCTAAACAACGAATTCATATTTGCTGCTGTTTAAATCAAGAATTTCAAAAATAACTGTTTTTTTTTTGTTGTTTTTTTTTCTCAAAAAAGGATATATGCAAAAAGGAAAAGGGGACGACCCACCCTTCTAGAAGGCCGAATTTCAAAATGATGTCATGAAATTTATTTTTAGATATTCTTGTCAGTTACATTTTACAGGACGATTTTTACAAATTACCCTCTTCGATAGTAAAATAAATGATTTTCTCCCTACCATAGGTTACGTATTTCGGAAAATCCTCTCTTATCGGGCACCTGTGTCACAGACCTCACATGCATGCCAAATTTCGTAGCACTAGCTTCAGAAATTTTGGCTAAGGCGAAATACCGACATACGAAAAAAAAACGACTTACTTTCCGGCCCTATTGATATGTATACAGATGAGAGAGATTGAACTCGAAGAGTAAACGTTTAGTTACAAGTTTAGTTATTTCCCTGATTGCAATTCCAGGTGTCGCGCCTGTCTTTCAAGAAATTGGTGAGTCCCGAGTTTGCTCAGATGCTGAATTTGCATCCCGGAGAAGCCTACGCCATGGAAAACTTAACCCGCACTGACAGGTTGGGATTACTTGTCAGTGGAAGGTAAGTCGAGTTGCTTAAAATTCCGTTCACTGATCTCCAGCTGTCACCGCAATACACTTACATTTTTTTTTTTTTTTTTTTTTGGTTAAAACTAAAATACTCATGTACGTTATAAACTATTTTTTTAAAACTTCGAATCATGAAATATGTATTTCGAGTTGATTAATTTAAATTTTAAGAATTTTGTAAAAGAATAACGTACCCAAAAAAATATTGATGAGGGTGCAACATTCTTAATGACATTTAAAAAACATTTTCTTGAATTTTCCTGTTACAATTTTTATTTATACTTATTTGTCTTGCGATGTTGTTAAGATTGCTGGAACTCTGTAGTTCGCGCAGAAACTTTTCCAAAAGAATGGGCTATCATTATTTTCCTTTTTAATTTGTAAATCTGAAACACAGGTTTAACCTGTACGCTCTCCAACTCCTATATAGCACTGTGACGTTGCAGCATGACTTTATGTAGCAGTATGTCTAAGTCCCTGGCCATTCGTCGACAGACAAGTGGCCACCAGGGACAGTGACGTCACATGTGGCCATCATGGACCTACATGGGCGTCATACAGATTTATATTCCTCATTACACTGCGACGTCACTTTGCAACGTTACATGTTTGCCACGATGAGACGTCACAGAAGGCGTGCATTTACATACTATTTATGATATGACGAACGTGATGGGTAACGTCACTGCCAACATGATTGCTATCTGGGCTAGTTAGGATTTACATTTGGCTCCCAAATGTTGGTCTTTGCTTCTCTTGAAACTAGCATCTTGCTGACTCGAGTTCAGTTAGCTAGAGTGCGGTAAGGCTGCTAGATGTGCGAGTTGGTGCAAGATCCAATGTTAACACTTGGGCCCAAGGGTTGCCGGTTGTACCCAGAGCTTTAATCTATTAGATTAGGAGACGATGCACCCTAAGTGTAAATTCATTTGAAAAGCACCAAAGTGAGCATCAGTTGCGCCAAGGTAGAAATGGTGGCACAATTTCTACACAAATGGCCATTAGTGTTGGTTTGTGTTTCTAGGGGCTCTTTTGTAAAATACTATAATTAACCGAATGATAAATTGTAGTATTATGTTAGAAGTGCTAAAAAAGAAATAAATATAACTCAAATCAGAGTTCCATATTTCTCTATGTATCAAATTCTACAATAAATCACTTTTAGAAGCACAGAATCCAAAGGCCCCTCCGAAATTTTGTTTTACAAGTTTAGATTCCCATACTTCACGATTTCACACGTTCAATTTGTATTTTGAACAATTTATAGACCTATGTAGAAAGTTCAATTTATCCATCCGAGAATTCAATCTGAAGCCGACCTTGATCCAAAGACAATACTAAGTATTGTTACTTTTAGAAAACATTAAAATCCCAGAAGAATATTTTATGAATGAATAGTGTTAATCAAGAAGTCGAACTATTTGTAATCTTTCTTTAACGATTTTTTGTGCATGCTGTGGGTAACCACTGGCCTAAAGTTACGAATAATAGATTACTTACTTAAGGTTTATTAAAAAAATTTGATATAGACACCACACGACTACCTTCTGCCTCTATTAAATTATATGATGCTCTTCATGCTAAGTTACTTTATTTGCAATCAAGTTACAATAATTCAATAATATTAATCTTGAGAGATTTCTCGTTAAATATTGAACATATCGCCAAGTTGGTTTCCGTTTTAAAAAGTTAATTTTGGTGCGAGACTTAGTGAAAGTTTTAAATTGGTTAAGCTTGCCGATAGCTGGTGACATTTGGGCATTGCCCGAATATTGACAATTCAAAGGCTTGTGATATTGATGTCCATAAACCTTAATGTATTGACAGTCTTTAGGTTGTCCCTGTAAATAAACTACCCGGTGGATCACAATTAAAAGAAGCTGCGCAACTAGATGTCACATCAATCCTAAATACAAAATTTCAACATTCTTGCTTGTAATCATTTTTGAGCTATTGATAGTTACATACGTACGATTGAGAAATCTCTCTGAAAAAACAAATCCTAGTTAGTTTGGCGATATCAAAATCGATTTTTCTGTCAAAAATCTGAATACCAAAAATTTTCCGCGATTACAATATTTTTTTGATTTCGAACGAGGAAGTTAAAAAAAATAGTTACAGAGCTTTGTTCTTCCACTATTTTCCGACAAAGGCGCGGTAAGTACCTTCACCTCCAGAGATTCAGTTAGTCTGTGAATAAATCGATTTCTATGATGATTGATCGGATTTCGCCGTTCAGTTTACCTACTCCGATTTCGTTTTTCCATGTTGCTGCTGCAGTTAAGATTATGCTTGTTGCACTGTGATACTGTTTGCCTTCACAATTGATGTGCAAGCGTATTGATTTCAACGTTAATAAATATGTTTGCATTGAAACTAATTTAGCTAGTGAACTTTAGTGATAATGAGACAGATATTCCACTATCGCAAAATGATGGATTTTATATATTATCTTGCTATAACCACAGTAAATATTCAAGAATCTAGGATCATGAGAACATGGATTTAAGTACAGTAGGCCCGTAGCCAGACGGTTCGACCGGGGGGAACAGTGCCCCCTAGATGACTATGCATTTCAATTGTATTCTTCTCCTCCCACCCCCCTCAAAGGTTCTTTAAGTGTTACGAAAGCTTATTTTGTGCTATATTTTATCAATTTTATTATTTTTATAAGCATTTAGCTGCATTTGTTAATAAAATTACAGTGGTGGTAAAAAAGTCTTAAATACGCTCAATGTTTTGCTTAATTTTTGTGGTTGACTTAATTTCTCGTTATAAAATTATCGTAATATCTTAATTATTGTTAGTGATTCTAATTAGTTTTAACACCGGTGAACAAAATCCTCTAGGCTGAGATTTTCATATGGGGGGGGGGGGGGTTACGACTACTGCAACTCACATATATGCATACATGTGTGTGATAAGGGAGTGAAGAATATACATTTTGTACGGCAAAAAATTTCTCATGGGTGGGTTATGACCCACCTAACCCCCCTATTGGCTACGCCCTTGACTGTATAGACTGTCCAACGCAGAAAAAGTGCAGTGGTTGCCATCTCTCGATTTCAAGTTTGGCGGCTTCGGGCGAAATATCGCCAAATTAAGTGCCAAAAATAAATCTTTAAAATTGAACCCAGCTTGTGGCGATATCTCAAATATGTAGCTAAAAATCGCTATAACTTAGTATTATTGCAGTATCTACTGCAAATGAATATTGCAGTATTGTATCTCTTTCAAAGTTTAAATGAAGTGCATCGAAAATATTTATCATACAAGTATAACGGACAAGGAAGTAATTTGGTGCCTACATTAGATTTTTATTTTATTGTTTAATTTAAAAAACTTTATTTTTTAATTTTCATGATTCATTTTTCAGTCGGGAAAGAGTGTGACATCGCATTTTATTTCTTGGATCGAAAATTATTGAAGCGAGTTCGTGAATAAAAACAGATTAGAATAATACGTGATATTTCGAAAATATTCGACCAAATTAGAATTTTTTGTTCTTTAAACTGTGACGATAGACTCAATATTTTCCAATAAGTGATATTTTCTTCCAGGGTAAATGTTCTTTCTGGCCACCATTTCCTGCACGGTATTCAAGCAAAGGAATTCCTAGATTCCCCTGAATTCGAGTCTAGCAGGACGGGCGTAGAAGAAAAATTTAAGGTAAAAGTACCACATTTTATATGTTCTTATTCTGCGTATTTTTTTAAAAAGTGTATTTGAGAAGCATCGGAATTTTTTAAAAATTGTGAAATTACAGTCGGAACCGTTTAATGGGATATCGGTTAAAGAAATATTCCGCTTATTGTAGTAAATTTTTATTGTACCAAACCGTAATAATTAGTCCATGTAATCCTGTATAATGGAAGCTACCGCTTGTTAGAAAAAATTTTCGGGACAAATTGGTATTTCAATAAGCGGGTTTTGAGATTTGAAATATTTTTTAATTGAAATTTTTGAATTTTGAATTTTGTTTAATGTTTTGCATGTTTTATACTGCTAATTATAGCGAAAATAGTATTGTTTTATGATGTCATAAGAATGCAACACACTGAAAAAAAAAATACGCCACTGACATCTAGAAAAAAATGGGTGAAACTAGAGTTTATGAATCTGTGTACTATCTATAAGTACTCTAGATCATAGAAGGAGACACTTATGAACCCACTTATCCAATTTTTACATCTCTTCTCTATAATCTCGTGCTTGTAACCAGATGAAAATATTTCTTAAACGCTACGTACTCTAGCGGGTAGACTCCCAAACGGTCATTCTAGCGTTCCAAAAATCGGACAATCATTTCTCGTTACACAAACTAATCATGTACTGCTGTGTTGAGCCAGAATACTACGGACTAGAAATTTTTGACCCTTTCGTCTATACCAGTTGTATATATCACCAATGGTTTAGGACCCCTTGGTATAAAAACGGGGGAAAGAAGAAAGTGATTCATTACGCATCTGGTCAGAAAAAGTGGATGGAAAATAGAGTCCTGTAAAAAATGCCGTTGCTCTTGTCCAGGTCGAGCCACTTCGTCAAAAAACGGGGACGCATCATTGTACGATCTATTCTTCTAGTTTTGGGACACAGAAAACAGCCATCATGTTCGTTCTAGATGAGAACGGTATTTCTTTTTAACCCCTTAACGCGCAAGTGTTCCCGCTCTGGGAACACCCAACTCTGACGTTTTGACTGTTGCCAGTCACGAAGAATAGATTTGATTGGGTGACATAGCTCCACGAGAATCCTTTACTTTTTAAGCACGTCATTTCCCGTAAAAAAATTGTCACGATTATTTTTAACAGCACTGACATCTGCCGAAAAGTGGAAGAATGCGAGAAGAGCTGGATAGATAGCCCAATGCTGAAAAAAGGGCAGCCGTTGCCATCGCTCGACTTAGCTACCAGCAAGATGGTGGACGATCGAAACGTTCATCGCGTACCACAGATCTAGAGACCCCTTTTTTGACGACAGCTGGCTGTGCCCGCACAGCCATCTGGTAGCTAAGCTGAGCGGTGGCAACGGCTGCCCCTTTTTCAGCATTGGGAAAGGGTTGTGCCTCAAAGGGTTAAGCTAAGTTGGGGAGAAGGGTATTTCAAAGAAGGAAAAGGAATCGTCTTATTTTGTGTAAAGTTTGTGCACGTATTGACGTCCCTGTTCACGCATCTTTGCAGGTCACAATCGTGGCGACCAGCTGCTGCCGGTGCGTGGTGTGGCAGAGACAGAGCCTCGAGTACCTCTTGATAAAGGAGACCCACCTGTCAAACGTCCTTTCTCTTCTTCTTTCTAGTGACATCACTAGGAAGCTTTATGCCATGAACGAAAAGGTAAATTGCAATTTCATTTTGTAATGTGTGCGATTGTGACGATATCTTTAGTACAACAATGTGTTTCAATGGACGATGTTGAAATAAATATGTCTGTAGTTTTTCCACTTTATAGTTCAGATATAAGTTAGGACAAACGTCTAATTTTCGTTTTATTTTCAAATGTTAATTTATTCATTCCTTTTCATGTATTTAATGTGTTTTACAATTGTTAATATGCGCAATATCATCTGTTTAACAAAATGTCTTTTTGTCAAGTACATGTTGTCCGAAATGAAACGACCCTATTTTAAAGTTGTTTACAGACGAAACTATTGTTTACAAAGTTATGAAATTTTGTGTAGGACATAATGAATGTATGGGCATTTGCCTGTGCCAAAATAATAATAATAATAATAATAATAATAATAATAAATAGTTCAAATATTCGCCACTAGGGACGTTCTTGGTTCCCAGTGGCGCTAGTTTTTCCCCCTCTCTGAATGAAATAAACGATATCCAGAGCCATTGCTAAGACTTTTTTTAGGTGGGGGGGATGTCGATAAAATACCAAGTCAAATATCGGTGTTTACCAACTTACTTACTTTTTTCATCAACTCTATTACTAACTTTTTACTTTTGCCAACTGGAATTGCGTCATTTTGCCAGGTGTATCAGAAACAGGAAGTAAATTATCGTTTTCATTAAAATTTTTTAACCAATTTTTGCCAACTAGGTATCTATTTATGCCGAGTTTAATAGAATTTTGTGAGTGTTGAGGGGGGGGAGACTCCCCCTCTACCCCCCTTTAGCGAGCGCACTGACGATATCAAAAGAAAGATAAAGAATGTTTAAAAAAAAATGTAGAAATTCAATCTTGTGATTTTCTATTTGAATGATGCAAAATTTTATTTTGTTTGAATTATTCTTGCTCCCTTGTACGTTTCAAATTTTTTACTCGTGCTTTTACTGTATCCCACTGATGTATATGTCCAGATGGTGACAGAAAAGGGCTCTCACCTCGATATTCGTCTTCCCAGTTTAACAGGATCTATAGCATCGAATGAGGAGATTAAACTCAAAGAAGCCAAAAAGAGAGCGGAGTTCAGTGAGTATAATAATAATAATAATAATAATAATAATAATAATGCAGCAAACCTGACTAAATTAGGAAAACCTTTTTTTCAATCAATTTTTCCAGTTTACCAAAAGTTTCGCGAAAAGTAAAACAAATCGACAATGTCAACCCGCTCTTTCATTTCAGGCTCAAAAATGAAGAAAAGTTGTGAAGATAAAAAATTAAACTTAAGGAATATATTCTGCGTAATTCAAAAAAAAAAAAAAAAAAAAAAAAAAAGAAAAAAATCTGGAGTGACTCCAATCGACTTTCCGAAAACTTGCGATTAAGATCATTACCAAGCATTTAAATAAATTTTAATCGATTCAAACATATATACCAAATTGAAGCTCAATCGAATGAGCCGTTTAAACGCTAGCGCACTTTCAAGAATTTCTCTCCATAGGCCATAATGTAAAAGAAATCTTTGTCGCAGCCCTGTAGAAAAACTATAAGACCTATACACATCAAAATCAATACCGGTCTTACGATGGTGGTTTATAACATGTATACCCAATTTAAGCTCAATCGAATGTACCGTTTAAACGCTAGCGCACTTTCAACAATTTCCTCCCATAGGCCATAATGCAAAAGAAATCTTTGTCGTAGCCCTGTAGAAAAACTGTAAATCAATACCGGTCTTGCGACGGTGGTTTGTAGCATATATACCAAATTTGAGCTCAGTCGAATTCCCCGTTTAAGAGCTATCGTGTTCACTCACACACACACACACACACACACACACACACACACACATACATCTCGTAAAAATAGCATAAATGAATATAGAAGACCTCAAAACGTGTCAATACACCAAAATCTCGAAGTCGAATTTTTTCATGATTACAATACTTTCCTTTCATGGTACATGTTCGGAAAGTAAAAAGTTAACACTTAATGTATTTTGAAATTTGAGAAGGGAACTCTCAAAAAACATGACACATTGTCCGAGGTTAGAAATTTAATAACACTCTAGTGCTTAAAAAAAAAAAAAATCTTAATTTTACATTGCCGGTGAATTAATTAGTTTATGATTTTGCCCTATAAATATGGAAACAACACACATTTCCTATGTTCTTCTACCTCACTTTTTAAACATAGAAATGTCTTTTATTAGTACAGAAGGTAAAAAAAAAAAGGGAGGGGGCATAGCGTGTTTTTATTCGACGAATCAAGTTGCATGACTTGATCTAAAACAATAACCGAGATGCATGGGTTCAATTATCTGGAACTTATCTTGAAACGTGCTGGGATTACGTAGTGTGGAGTTCAGAGCATGCAATCTTAGAACAGTAGCTGACTATGTTTCTTTCTCTGCCTTATTCGAAGGAAAAGAAAAAGCTAAAATGAAATTTGGAATGAGAATTAATGCTTATAAAGACTTATTCAAATTTTTTATCCTTTATGCGTTTACGTATCTTTATGACGCAATTTTTACTTTCCAAACATGTTCCATGTAAGGAAAGTATTGTAATCATGGAAAAATTCGACTATGAGATATTGATGTATTTAGAAGTTTTGAGGTATTCTGAATAAATTGATGCGATTTTTGCTGTGATGATGCATGTTTTTAAGAGAGTGAACGCGATAGCTTTTAAACCGTGCATTTGATTGACCTCAAATTTGGTACATATGTTGTACACAACTTTCGTACGTCCGTTATTGATTTTAGTTTGCAAATGGTTGTCATAGATTTTGTACTGGGCTAAAAAAAAAATTCTATTACATTACGGCCTATGGACGTAAATTCTTGAAAGTGCACTTGTGTCTAAATGATGCAATCGAATAAGCTTAAAATGGGGATTTATATTATAGGTAACCGTCACACAACCTGAATAGATTTTGGTGGGTGTTCGACTTATAGTTTTTGAACAGGGCTACAAAAGAGAATTCTTATACATTACGGCCTATAATGGTGAAGTAGCACCAAATTATTATTTTTTGAAATATACTGAATTAATGACATAAATATACGAATTTGGGGCAAAATATTCTCTCAGCATATTGCAATTTTCACTTTTGTATTTTGCTGAATTTTTCACCGATTCAAATTTATTTAAACGCTTTTTTAACGATAAACTGTTCAGAAAGTCGAATGAAATCACTATAGATTTTTTATTTGTTTTAAATTAAGGTATTATCCATTTGACCGTTAATTAAAAAAATTGTTTCACAATCTGGAAATATTTTCATCTCCCTATAAAAATATATCGTTGAATGAAAACTAATTAATGTATCGGTTAGTTTTTTTGTGTGTTTTTTGTTTTAAATTCCACACGGTAGGATTTAAATAATTTTCCTTCGGCACGAAATATCAGTTCTCTTTCCTGAAACGAATACAACACAAAAGTACACCAATCCCATTTTATCGACTTGTACAAGTTAATTTTTAACCAGCATCAACGTCTGACTGATGGTAATAAACGATGCATGTCTCAAAGCTGACCAACATAAAATATTAACTTTCATACATTTTCTGGTGAGTTGACTCACGTACAAGATTGTTCCATTAACCTGAAAGTAAATGTATTTTTACAATGAAACTCTTTGAGCACCAATGATATGATGAAAAATTATATAGCAAACGAAATGGGTGTTCTAATATTATATTAAATTAAAAAACAAAAAACAAAAAACGTCGTCAAGATTAGAAATTACCATTTGTAGTTTTACAAGAGCTTACAAAATGCTTCTTAAACGTCTATTAAGGGCGATAATTGAAAGAAATGTTTTACTGAACTTGACTTATGTGTTCCGTTTAAAAAGTCTATAATTACAGTAAAATTTCAATATAACGAATTTTAAAGGGTCGTAGTGTCATATTCTTTAGGCCAAAGAATTCGTTAAAGGGAAATTTTATAGCGACTGATTTCGTAATAATGAATATTATTTCATGGGAATATTTTATTCAGGGACTGATTTCCGGCAGGACATTCGGGGCAAGCGCCCGGGCCCCCAACAAAAAGGACCCCCAAATTATCCTTTATTTAAAAATTTTGATTTAATTTAAAATAAGAGTCAGATAAACTAATTTTTTGAAAAATAATAGTATAATAATAATTACTCTGTTACTATTTCATAGCTGTGGAATTATATCCACAATTTTTTTTAGCCAAACGGTGTAGTCTCAGGCCGTTACTCAGTGCAAACTCATCATTTGGGTGTGCCCTAAGCCAGCGGTTCTCAACCTTTTCCACGTCGCGCCCCCCCCCCCCCAACAAAGGCTGACTTACGGTAGTGCCCCCTCCTCCTCCTCACATTTTTCAGCATACATTCAGTTTTTTAATCGGTTTCAGTTTTTTAACAGTGAACATTTAGTCGAATTTTCTATAAAATAATGTTATCAGTAAAGTTTGAATGAACATTTTAAGCGAAAAGGGATATATTTTTGAGTAAAAATGAGAATAAATAACATGATTTTTTTAAAAGCATGCATCACTACTTTCTCTTTGGTTTTTCCTGCGCCCCCCTTGGGGGTCGCGCCCCACAGGTTGAGAAACGCTGGCCTAAGCAGTCATGTATGGTGATCGCGAGGAAACCATAGAGCTGATTTTCAATCAGAACAGATAAATGGAAATAACTTCCTAAGTGGAGCGAAGTGAAGATCTATATCCCACTGCTCATAAATGCTCTGATATGGACTAGAGATGAGACGGGCTCAGCCCGAGCCCGAAAGCCCGAGCCCGAGCCCGGGCCCGACTCGGGCTCGGGCTCTGTAATTCACTATTGCGTTCGGGCTCGGGCGGGCTCGGGCTCGTGAAAAATTTCTCCTTTGTTGAACATACTCCTTGAAACAGATTTTAAAAAGTGATTCATGGGATAAATAGACGTATTTATTTCAAAAAATAGCGGCACGGGGGACTAGAAGGTGTGTGAAACTCCAAAAATTATTGTATCCTCTTAATGAAGTAGTTAATTTTATTTGTCTTTAGCTGAAATTTCGGGCTCGGGCTCCAACTTTAATAATATTGCTCGGGCTCGGGCGGGCTCGGGTTAAAAGTCTTCTGGCTCGGGCGGGCTCGGGCTTCAAAAAATGAGCCCGAACTCATCTCTAATATGGACAGTAGGAAAATAAATACCAAAAATACTGTGGAACCTGTTACTTGAAAAAAAACCGGAATGAAATAGACGATTGAAGATTAAATAACGACAGCTGGCTGTGCGCGGACACAGCCAGCTGTCGTCAAAAAAGGGTCTCTAGATCTGTGGCACGCGATGAACGTTTCGATCGTCCGCCATCTTGCTGGTAGTTAAGTCGATCGATGGCAACGGCTGCCCTTTTTTCAGCATTGGGCAATCTATGCAGCTGTTCTGGCATTCTTCCATTTTTCAGCAGATGTCAGTGCCGTTAAAAATAATCGTGGTGACAATTTTTTTTACGGGAAATGACGTGCTAAACAGTAAAGGATTCTCGTGTCACTATGTCCCCCGCAACTATTTTTATAGAAATCAAATCTATTCTTCGTGACTGACAAAAGTCGAAACGTCAGAGTTTGGTGTTCCCTTAGCGGGAACACTGCGCGTTAAAGGGTTAATGCGCAGTGCAGTTGGATAACACTTTTCTTATCGATTCATTTGACCAGATTTATTTATTTCTTACTTTTGTTTCTTTTTTTCAGTGGTGGACAACAAAATGTTTCCCACGCCATCTGTCTTGGACCACACATCTGGCATATATACCGAGTAGTTTGTGCGTGTCTCTTCAAATTATCTTAATCATGTCCAAAACCGCCTGACATGGAAGGCCATGGCTCATATCGACATTTATTTTACTTACTATCTTTCTTTATAACTGTGGCTCAAAATTTGTGAATGGATATGAAAATTTCTGTCTGAGGGCTGATCGAATATGGAAAACTAAGAAGACATGTGAAGAACCTTGTTGCTCATTTGTTACGTTTTCTGTTTTCGTATGATTCCGTACTTCATATACGTTATTTTTTTTCAGTATTTAAATAAATAGAATCAAAGGAGTTGTGGTTGTGTCATTTATTTCGAAAGTACTTCTGCCTCCAGCATTATTTCCTTTGGACCTTTTTACTTCTTTGTACGTAGTATAAGGAAGTAATGTGATCCCGAAAAATTTTGGGGGCCAAATTTCGACAAAAAAACCGATTTTGACTACCTCTAAATTTAATTAAAATTTTTTTTTCGATGCATCTCATCGTAGGCTAGCATGCACGATCATATTAACGCGTCTGCAACTCATTTTGACCAGCGACGAGTCTCTTGTGGCCAGTTTTTCCATGCCGTCTGTACGTACGTACGTACGTATGTATGTAACTCGCATATCTCAAAAACTATTCGTCGTAGAATGTTGAGATTTGATATTTAGGATTGTTCTATGATCTAGTTGTGCACCTCCCCTTTTGGTGGCAATCGAATGGATAGTTTATGTACAGGACTGCCCAAAAGATTCGAAATACATTACGCTCTATGGGCCGAAATTCATTAAACTCGCCTAACTCAAAAGCTATTAGGCGTAGAATGTCTAAACTTCATATTTTGGATAGTTGTAACATCTAGTTGTGCACCTCCCCTTTTGGTTCCATTCGACTGGATAGTTTATCTACAGGACTGCCCAAAACATTCGAAATACATTACGCTCAATGGGCCGAAATTCACTAAACTCGCATATCTCAAAAACTATTAGGCGTAGAATGTTGAAACTTTATATTTAGGAACGTTGTAACATTTAGTTGTGCATCTCCCCTTTCGGTCTTATTCGACTGGATAGTTTATCTACAGAACAGCCCAAAAGATTCGAAATACATTACGCTCTATGGGCCGAAATTCATCAAAGCGTTTTTTAGAGGTATTGGGCTATTTCAAACGACTCAGAAGTGATGTATGCTGTAAAGAGTTAGAAAATGAATTTCTCCATTAAAAAAAGTGTCTTTATCATTTGTAGTTCTGCTACAGGAACACTCAAAAGATTTCCAATACATTACGGTCAATGGCAATTTTAGGGGCATTCATCCATTTCAAGCACAATACCGTCCTACCACATAAGTTAGGTAATGGTCCGACCACGGTCACGTGCCTCCCTCAAGAACTATGCCAAAAGTCGCCAAGCTTGGCGACTTTTGGTGTACGTGTGTGCGTATTTAACTCTCAAAAACTATTATGAAATTTCATATATAAGATTTTGTAACATGTAGTTGTGCATCTCGATTTTTTGTTCCAATCTACTGGAGAGTTTATTTACAGGACCACTGAAAAGAATTTCAGTACTTTAATGTCTGTGGACATCTTCAATATAATACAACTGTAGACAGTCATTGTTTGGTACATGCCCAAAATCTCTCCGTCTGTCTTCGACCTTGGCGAGTTTTGGGGAAATATCGCCAAATTTGGCGATAGTCAGTCATTTGGTCCATGCCCAAAGTATCGCCATTTGTCATCGTTCTTGGTGAGTTTTGGCGAAATATCGCCAAATTTGGCGATAATCTGTCATGGTTTGGTTCATGCTTAAAATCTCGCCAAATGTCGTCGACATTGACGAGTTTTGCCGAAATATCGTCAAATTTGGCGCCAAAAATTATTTCGTATTTTGTATAACTCTAAAACTTTAACCCGTAGAATTTTGAACTTTTGTATTTAGAACTATTGTAATATCTAACTGTTTTCAATATCTTTTTTGACAGTAATCGACTGAGAATTTATTTACAGGGTGAGCCAAATGACTTTAAATACATTGAGGTGTATGGATGCATTCAGTTCATTGAAAGTCTGTGGTGAGTGCCTACTTTGGCTATCCCCAAAATCTCGCAGACTATCTCAAGTTTGTCGGCTTTTGGTGAAATATCGCCAAATAAAGTGTCAGAAGGAAATCTTTCAAATTGAACTCAGCTTGGCGATATCGAAATATTTGGCTAGAAATCGCTAAACCGTACTATTATTTATATTTTATCTCTTTCAAACAAATAAGTTCAGAGGAAGTGCGTCGAAAATATTTTTGATCTAATAGACGTGCAAGGAAGTCATATGTTGGACACATCAGATTTTTTTGCATAATTTAACAAGCTTGCTTCGTTCAAGTGAACTCTAATTATCTGAACGCTCGTTGTTGTGGTTAACGCATGAACTCGCGCTCCCAGTTTTCGTGCGAAAACGGAGAGTTTGAGACCGGACAAACTAAGACTATTTAGTAACGACGCAAGTAAGACGGTCAACTAGTTGCACGAGTGCCACTAGGTGATCGTTTACGAACACACACATTGAGTTATTTCATTGAGTTGTTATTCATAGCTACCTTCACCCCACATTTCCCTGACTTGGAACTTTCATACTGTCTTTCCCGAAATATTTCCTTTTGTTAGCTGAACATTAAGCTAGCTTAGAGCCTTTTAAGGCAATAACATAAACATTTATTCGACACATAACGTTGTACGACTTATTTGTATAGCTTCCCTTTGTAGCATACAACTGGCTCAAAAAACTTTCTGAACACATTCTTCGAACGCCAGAGCGTCTTTTGGTCATGCGTTCGTACCTTTTTTGAAATTAATTTTTAAAAAGCGATCTAACCGTTGCCATTGCCTACATCATTATTCAGTTGTCGATAATTTAAAATAATGTTCGTGTACGAAATAATATACAAGAGTATGTGAAAACGACATAGTGCCTTATGATTACACTTTTTAATTAAAAAAAAGTTTTCCCCGACAAAGTTCTGTAATTTCTATTCAGATGCAGTTTGCAGTTCTCCAGCGGGACTTTTAAATAATAATGGCGAAAAATTTTCATAAAATTAACACCAACTAAGAAAAAAATCACCCTAGAGTAACTTTTACAAAAAGGTGAAAATCTCTTACAGTGAAATCTTGACGACAGTGAACGCAATTTTTCTTGCCAGTCTCGCTTGCCTCGTGCGCTTTGAGCAGGGCCGGTCTAAGAGCAAAATGCTGTGAGTGCAAGAGTAAAGAGTTTTTGCGCTTCTTATAATGAAAATGGGTAAAGGAAACCCTCAAAAACCTGTATGGGTGCTGTATAACTAAAATTTGTGAGAACCTAATACCTGAATTTGGAATTTTAAGACTAAAAAACCAAAATCTAAAACTAAAAAGCAGTTGTTGTTATTGTCGGGTCCAAGGATGCATTATTCTCGGAAGATGGGCGCTATTGCCTCCCTTACCCCCGAAGGGGTTGGACTTCTGCGTTGGTTCCTAATTTTGAACCAATTTCAGAGGAGGGACCAAACCCCCTGAAATCGACACCCCTAGAGGTATCGTTTAACAACTTGGAGTACATTGGAGCCACGACAGATTTTACTTGCACCAGCTACCATGAGCGTACACGGTCCCACAGCAGTCCAACCGAGAGAGGAGTTTTTTTATATAAGAGTGTTGTAACATCTAGTTGAGCACCTCGATTTTTGGTTCCAATCTACTGGAGAGTTTATTTAGAGGACCACCCAAAGGAATTTTAATATATTACTGTCAATGGATATCTTCAATATATTATGCTTGTAGTCAGTCATGTTTGGTCAATGCCCAAAATCTGGCATTTGTCATCGACCTTAGTGAGTTTTGCCGAAATATCACCAAATTTAACGTCAAAAATAATTACATGTTTCGAGTAACTCGCCAACTTTTAATCGTACAGTATTGAAATTTTGTATTTAGAACAACATCTAACTGCACATCTCTTTTTTGATTGCAATCAACTGAGTAATTTTTTACAGGGTCACCCAAATAACTCTGTGGATACTTGCAATTCATTAAAAGTCTCTGATGGATTACTTGGACCAAAATCTCGCTAACTATCTCATGCTTAATGGGGCGAAATATCGCCCAATTAAGTGCCAAAAATAAATTTTTGAAATTGAACCCAGCTTGACGATATCTCAAATATTTGGCTAGAAATTCAAACAAAATAAGTTTAGATGAAGTGCACCGAAAATATTTATGATTTAATAGACGTACAAGGAAGTCATGTGGTGTTCACATCAGATATTTTTTCTATACGATAAGGGTTACTTTGAAGTTGAGACAGTGTCAGACGATAGGCGAAAGAAAAGAAAAAAAATGTTAAAAATTCGAACTCTTATGGTCGCAGACGATAATTTGTGGAAACAGTTGCAATTTATCTGACGTAGAATACATTTTGAAAGAAAGGAAAATGGAGTTGATGAGAGAGCGTTATCGCGCTCAGGTTTTCTGTGATTTTAAAGTGGCGTTCAATCAACACGAATACCTTCAACGTCTACAATTAGCATTTGGAAACGAGGCTCCATCTCGTGCTACTGTGTTCAGATGGCTCACAGAATTTCGCAGTGGTCGAAGTTCTCTCCTGGATGAAGAACACAGGAAGGATGTTGTGAGCTATATTCTCTGAAAATGCGTCCGTTATACGAAAAGTGTTAATCGATGATAATCGCTGCACTTACTAAATGATGCAGAAGACGGAAGGAATTTAACATTGGATCCGCACCTATACGCAAAATTATTCATGAAGAACTGTGTATGAAAAAAATTAGTTTGTCGTTGGGTTCCCCCATAATTTAACATAACACCATAAAGGGGAGCGTATCAGAATCTACAAAGGACCGGACTAAAACTACTTAGCGATGGTGGACATCGCCTTATTTCTAAAATCGTAACTGATGAACGTACATACCGTTTTTTGACGTTCCAACAAGTCAGGAAAGTATGGGTCCATTGAAGATGACCTCAAATGAACAGTGGTGGAAAAACAATGAGCAATGAAAAAAGTAATGTATGGCGTTTTCTTCAGAAGGGAGGGACAGAAGACAGTTACAGCTAACTGGTACCACTAGGTGTCTTCTAGAAATACTTCAAGAAGTTAATGAAGGGGACTGCTTTATCATGACAATGAATCTTCTCATACCACAAGGTTGACAGCATAATTTCTTCAACATGAACACATGAAAGTGATAGAACATCCGACCAATTCCCCTGATCTTGCTATGCGTGACTTGGCCTATCTTAAGAAAAATTTAGGTGGTAGCCGTTTTCACTCCGAAGATGAGATGGATGAGGCTGTAAAAGCATATTTTGCATCGATTCCCAGAGAGGGATGGCTGGAGGCTTTTAAACTTTGGAAAATTCGCCTACAAAAGTGCATTCATGTTAGAGGTAATTATTTTGAATACTTCTAAAATTTGGTAAGTTTAACTTGTACCAATGTAACTGTATTACAAAAATGTCTAAGTGACCCTCGTATTTTTCTAATTCGGAGTCCCTCGCAAAATCTGACGTGTGCGACGCGCACCCGTTGCACACGCCTTAGGCCGGCCCTGGCACTAAGAGGCGAAGTCGCACACTATTGTATCGGGATAGTCGCAACGCATGCTGGGCATGGCGTTTTGTAGCGATAAGTGAGATTAATTTGCCAAGTATTATGTATAAGAATATAGGGAAAACTACTTTAACCGGGAAACTGTTTCACTGTTTCAATCTGAAGTGATTATCGATTATGCACATAGGTAAATTGCCAAAGAATCACCAGAGAAGGAAAAGTCGCCATTGGTGGCAACTGTCCAAGCTTTTCCCTGGATCTCTATATTTTTCGCTAAGCGTTTATGTGTGTGTGCGTGGTTGGGGCGAGGGAGTAGATGGTTACAAGTATCGCAACTGTCCAAAACATGTAAAAAATGTCGCGGAACAGCCCTGCTATACTTGTCGCAAGACACATAGTGTGTACGAAAGATTAGAGCAGGGGCGGCTAAATCGCGCCAAGCTTGGCGCAATGGATGATTTCAAGGGGCACATCTCACCCTTGAGCTCACCTATTATTTTCGGGCAGATTGAAGACTTCCCAAAGGATTTTGCGCCCAGAAATATTCTATTTCTTATAAGTTATTATGCTACGCCAAAAGGAAGCATTTGTACATTCCAAAATACACTTGCCATCAAAAATTCAACGATCAGATTCCCTACTAAATACAGTAGACCCCATACAACACGGGTTCATATAGGACAGATTAGTGTAACACGGAGAAAAAATTGCGATCGTTTTCCTATAAGAAGTTAAAAAACACACGTGCACCGCGATAAAAGAATGAGACAGACGTTTCTTTATTTCTTGTTAGCTTTGCTGACGCTGGCCATGTATTTGTGACTCGTATAACACGGAAAGTACCTATCCTGTTATTGGGGGGGGGGTCTGCGGTATTTGAAAAATTAATCTTAAAATTCTCTTCCTCAGATGAACAATTTCAGTTTCATGCTGTGGCGTAGCCAAACAAATGTTTAGGGGGGCGGGTTGGCAATGCCATAACGAAAAATCTTGAGGTTTGGAATAGTAAGTTTCAAAAAGGACCTTGATGAGGCCCCTTATTCAGGGCCATAATTACCACTGGGAAGCCAGAGCAGTGCACCTGGGCCCCGAGTTTAGGAGATGGCTGCCATGCGAGAAAAGAGGACCATAATTCGATTAACAGTGGTTCAGCTTGGAAAAAGTAGTGAAGACGAGGAACCCATTATCATTTATTGTCACAGACTCCCCCAATCTATTGGTAAGAACCTGTCTCTATCGGATATTTACACTACACAAAAACAATATTAATCTGCTTCGTATTTACAATAGTAAACGGAAGTTATGCATAAAACATCTCTAAAATTTCTAACTGAAAATTAGAAGATGAGAGAAATGGAGCCCTTCCTATTTTGCTGGCCCGGTTCTCATGGACAAGAATAAGGCCCTTTTTGGTAAAATTTAGGGGTGTTCTGACCCCGAAACCACCCCCTCGCTACGCCACTGATCTCATGGTCAGACTTACTACTTTTCCTTCCCTAAACTAAAGCCTACCCTAACTCATATTTTCCAGTTCTAAACGTAAATGTAAGGAAGTGAAAAAGTTGCTTGAGGCATATGGCGCATCTGAACTCGTCGGTGAAAAAAAAAAAAAATAGGCTTATGATATTGTTGCAGAATATTCTGCTTGTTTCCAGGGTTCGTCGTTCTAAAGTCCAGTTAGAGTAGAAATTTCCAATAAAGAGTCCACTTGTCAGGATGGAACACGAACTTTATTGCTTCTAGAACTTCGTAGAACAATCAGCTGTACAAACTTCACAGGCACTAACGGCCGGTGTCTCGTTTGTAACAGACCACTCAGTACCGAAGCTCTCACAAATGCTGTAATTCTCACACAAAATAAAACACTTCCACAGTCAAAATTCAGTGGAAGTATGCAAGGGATATCGTACACAATCCCTTAAGACACAGCAATGAAGAATTTACACTCAGCACTTAAAGATCAGCCTCGAAAAGCAAGAGGAAGCACCGCTTCTATTCTATAGCGTCAAAACACAGCCTTACGCTTTGGCAGAACGGCATCTGCTTTGCTCTCAGGCTACAGCAAATCTGACTGGATCGGGGCAGCCCAGTTCCGTTTCATACTTGTCGCAGAGGCTACTAGAAATTTTCCGAATGTTCCCCTTAAAGCGCAAATTTTGATTACGTCATAGGAATACAGCTGATTCATTAGGCTATTATGTGATTTTAATGCTGAAAAAGCAACTTTACAGGCCCCATAGGGAAAATCGCGCCAAATGACCAAAATGTTGTCAAGCTTGGCGAATTTTGGCGAAATATCGCCAAATTTGGCGCCAAAAATAAGTCCCCAAATGTGAAGTTACTGAAGGCCTAGGACCAATATTTCTCGAGATTTCTAGAAACTGCATACGAATGAATGGGAAGCCGAAACCTCCGTATCTCCGGTTCTAGCTGACCGATTTTGATGTAACAAAAGGCAAAATTTAAATATTTGAAGCGTACAGTACGAATTTTGAATTATTTTAATTTAATTATTTTTTGATTTTCAGTTGGAACATATCAAAGGAAATAACTAAGTAGATCAAAGTGAAGATCCATCCCATTATAATAAATGCTCTTATATATAAACATTAGGAAATTAAATACCAAAAATACTGTGGAACCTGCTACATGGAAAATACGGATTGAAATTGGCTATTGAAGATTAAATAATATGTAGTTGAAATAATATTATCCTTCATAATATTATTATTATCGAACTGTTTCATTTCACTGTGCATCTTTATTAAATAGCAATCATTTCAATGCTGCTATAACACCCTTCTTTGTAGGGTGCAGGGCCCGTTTATCGGCAGGGCAACCGGGGCATTTGCCCTGGGCCCACCAATTTCAAGGGCCCAAAAATGTTGTATTTTTCAACAAATTTATGTTTGATAAAAAATTTTCATTTGTTAAAAAATTTATATTCTTTAAAAAATTTTGTATCGAAAAATATGCCATTCATGACTTCAATCGGGACCTAGCGACGTTATAACCGATAGTACGTTATATCCCAGATTCCTTTATAACCGGTGTGCACTGTATTTATATTAAGTGTTTAAACAAACAGTATATTTAAGTAGCTATATGTATCTAAAATAACTTAGATGCATAATACTGTTTTCGTGCAATTTCCCGTAAAATATTTATGGTCCGGTGCAAAGGCCCCCAAATTTGTGTTTGCCCTGGGCCCAATATTGTGATGATCGGGTCCTGGTAGGGTGTGATATGACAGTAGCTTTGTAAGGGTGTAAGATAGTTTTCATAAGAAGGACCCCCAATGAAGCTTTTGCCCTGCAAATATTTAGATCGACCAAAACTTTGTGTTGAAACGTGGTAAGAATATCCAACTGCTCGTCCTGTAGTACGACGAAAGATTTGACAAAGAGTGTCTGCTACTTAATGAAGAAGAGAATATACATGCGTGTAATATATAAATATTAGTTAAAAGATGACTAATGTCTACCCGCGGCTCCATATTAATAACAGTGTATAGCACGTAATGGGTGGGAAAAAAATGGGTAGAATAACAAGGTAGGGCAACCGCACTAATGTAGCACAAAACACCCTCTCTTTAATTGCTAATTTAAAAGTTGATTTATTGAAGTTTCATCGGGGATTCGCTTCCTGATTACTTCTAATGTTATCTGGAAGGTCGCCAAGGAACACAAAAGGAAAGAGGGGTTGGGGGGAGGAATCATTATTTCATAAAAATCGTACGCTTAAAAAGATGTTCGAAGCGATAAATCAAATTTATGGGATAATTCTTCATTTTGCCATTTTCCCGTTCCAGTCAGGAAAGGAGTGCTATTGAAAGGTATTGAGACAGGTTTCATTAGTCTGCACAACAGAGCTCCCTATAGATCTCAGTGGAGATTATAAGGTTCCTTTAAACCGTTAACGCGCAGTGTTCCCGCCCCGGGAACACCAAACTCCGACGTTTTGACTGTTGCCAGTCATGAAGAATAGATTTGATTTCTACAAAAATAGTTGCGAGTGACATAGCTCCACGAGAGAATCCTTTACTTTTTAAGCACGTCGTTTCCCGCAAAAAAATTTGTCACGATTCTTTTTAACGGCACTGACATCTGCTGAAAAATGGAAGAATGCGAAGAACAGCTGGATAGATTGCCCAATACTGAAAAAAAGGCAGCCGTTGCCATCGCTCGACTTAACTACCAGCAAGAGGGCGGTCGATCGAAACGTTCATCGCCTGCCACAGATCTGGCAGACCCTTTTTTGACGCAGACTGGCTGCACAGCCAACTGCATAAAAAAAGACTGTGGCACGCGATGAACGATCGATCTGTGGCACGCGATGAACGTTTCGATCGTCCGCCATCTTGCTGGTAGTTAAATCGAGCGATGGCAACGGATGCCCTTTTTTCAGCATTGGGAAATGGTTGTGCCTCAAAGGGTTAATCCCTTGAAGACAAGCATTTTCAGACCAGTATAGAAGACCAACTGGATAGACTGTCCGACTCTTAGAAAGGCGCAGCAGCCGTTGCCATCGATCCATTTATCTACCAACAGCATGGCGGTTCCATCGAATAGCCCATCTGGCGTAACAGAGCTAAAGAAGTTTTCTGACACAGCTGGCTGTGCAGCCGCACAGAAAACCTCTTGAGCACTGTGCAGCCAGATGGACGATTCGCTCGACCTCCATACTGTTGGTCGTTAAATGGATCGATTCCTGCGGTTGCACTTTTTCAGCTCATCGCGTTGTAGCACGAGCCCACTATAGACGTGAGAGTCATGTGGTGTCCACATTATATTTTTGAATCTCAAAGAAAGCTAACAGAAACAAAAAAATATTTTACTCTCCCCAGGGTTCCGTATTGGAAAGTAGTTAGCATCATCACTCATTGGAACTAAGCGTAGGGTTACATTATTGTGTATTTTCCTGCACCATTTTCGCACAGATTCTACCATTTTATCATTTTCCCTTCAATAAATTGTTCTGTTCAGCTTCCAACTAAAGTGCTTTCACTTCATCGGTTCAGTCTTGTTTTGAAACATGAGCTCATTGTTTTTTTGGCCAACGTTCAATGTTATGTGACCTGCATTAGTAATTTGGGAAAGCATAATAACTGAAATTTGTCCTAACGACCAAAGAGAAATTTTGCGATTAATGGTAATTCAATGTTTATTTTTCGAATTGCACAAAAACTAAGTCGGAAATGATCAGGAAGTCGTTTAAAATGACTAATGTTTTCGGCCGTCAGTTTAGACAGACTAATGGTTTGGCACAAATACGTAGAGAGTCAGTGTGCAATGTTGATTGTTATATTAATATAAATAAATATTTCCAGAAAAAAAAACATGACGGTACATAAACTTTACTGACGTAGCCTCATGGGCGCTGGCAGCATAGGGCAAGGGAGGGGGCAAAGGCCCCCCTGGATTTTTGTATGCAGTGTTTTCCATTGCTTTTTTGCTCTTTCGAATATGGTAACCATACGCTGAAGTAATCTTTGCCCCCCCTTGTGAAATATTCTGCTGGCGCCCATGCGTAGCCTACCTTGGTTTTTTTAATTCTAGAAGTAAGCAAGCTTCTTAAAAAGTCATATAATATATATAAGGTTGCCTAAGCGAAAAGCGTGAAATCTATTAAAAAAAAAAAAATTTGCCATGGGCGTTGTAACACATGCCACACCGTTTCGGCAACATGTATGTTCCTTTGTTGTAGAAAGATTGTGGCTGATCCTTGAAGAAATCCTGCACTGCTTCCTTCATTTCATCGTCAGAATGAAAACGTTTCCCCTTTAATGTTCTTTTAAGTGCTCCAAAAAATGTGGAAGTCACAGAGCGACAAATCCGGACTCTACGGTGGCTGTTCTGACAGCGGAATTCATTTGAAGTCGCCTGGATTTCGCAGGAGACCTGTGAGTGGACGTTCTGATGGAGAAGGATTATTTGTTGTGTGAGAAGTCCTGGCCACTTGCTTTTGATTGCTTTTCCTACTTTCCACAGATTACTGAAGTATTATGCTGAATTGATAGTGCTCCCTTGGAATAGATAAACCAATCAGGAGTGTTCTACGGAATAAATTGTTCCAATATGGACGCATCTATTAATAACATGTGTGACTTAACTTTCAAATAATTTCCTCTACGTCCAACAGGTTTCATCAATGAACGCCGTATATGCGCGTTATGGAATTATGGTAATATCTTAACTATTGTTATTTGTTAGGGATTATAATGTGTTTTTAATAGTTTCAATGCGTCTTAAAAGTGCTTATGATTTCGGTTTGTTTGTCTGTCCGTCCATGATCTAACTGCCGTAAATATACATCGATTACTACGAAATTTATGTTATTTGTATGTACTTCTCCAAATATCCCATTGAAAATGGTGTACGTATAGCTAATTAAATTACTAGTACAGTTCCCTATCGATAACTCGCACGTTTTGCATAACGAAACAATGAAATTTCATATTTGGGGCAAACGAGGCCCAGGAAATTGAATTAGCCAATAAAAAATAATGGCCTGTATTAGAAATTTCAAAGTTAAAACGATAATAAACATGGAGATGATCCCTAAAAAGAAATAAAAAGATAAGGGGGAGGGCTTAAGTCTAAACCGCGCGCATTCTTCATTAGATTTTTCTTTTGCATTTTAGAATTAAACTGTCTATAAACAATAATAATATTCTTTTTCAAAATTTATACTTCTATTTGTTTGTGATCTACTGAGGAATGCAACTTCAAACAATTATATCAAAAGAAACTCATCGACATTCCTAAAACATCAGCACAACAATTAAAAATCATTAAAGAAAAAAAAAATAAATAACCGAAAACATTACAAATAAAATATGAACTTTTCTATAAACGAGACAGTTGTTTAGACAGCTAATGCACAGACAACAATTAAACTACATGTATACGCCCGTGTCAGATAACATACACTCCAAGCGTATACTTGAACATTAAAATTTCAAGTCAGGGCTTCCAGAACTATTTCTGTCACGTTTTCACTCGATGTCACCTTTTGGTAGAAAGGGAACATTTGCTGTCATTTAGTGCCACGGGGGGACGGCAGATAATTTATTACTTGTAAGAATTGTGAAGGGTTATTTTTTCCCCTCCATGTCATTAGATGCGACATGCAAACGTGTTAATGCTAGTAATTATTCTCCACAATTCTCATCTACCTTTGTATTCTCAGTTTTGAACGATTTAGTTTTTTCTATTTGTTTAATTTTAAATCTACAAAAATATATGTCGATCTTTTGCTTCGGAAACTTCCATAGCAAATACCCTCAAAAGGTATTCGAGTGCATCCAACACTTTCTAGATGTAGAAAGCCGATCAACTGAAGCTTTGATATGAACACTAGAGCTCCTTAAATGACGTCACCACAGTTTTATATAACAAATGGCAGTTATTAACCATCACTAAATTATACCGGGTGATTCAAAATAGATGTTAAGGCGATTATTTTTTAAACCGTAAGTGATCGAAACCTACTTTTAATTAGAAAAGTTCGCCAAATTAAGAGTAGCTTTCAGATATGGCATTTTTAAAATTGGGGTTGTATACATATTAAAATACGAAATTTAATTTTTATAAGATCCCTCCTTTCCTACCCTTTATATTTAGAAAAATGTTGCCCTTTGCCTAAGAAAATTAATAAAACAAACCCCGTGTCGCTACGTGGAATAGTTTCTGAGATATATCAACTATAAAATTTTGGCGTTTGTCGCCAAGCAATAAGGGGATGTCTCCAAAGTGAAAAAAATGTAATTACTTTTCAACTGTCGTTAATGTATGTTAATAGTCACTTGATAGGCACAATTGACTCCTCTTATCCTAATTTAGCTAGAATTTTCCAAGTAAGGCATGTTTGGCAGATTCCAGTGAAAGTTACCACACCATAGTAACCTACACCATTATTTTTCATTCTCTTTTACACTTTAAAATTCCTTCTCTAGGAGCGTGATGTAATGAGTGGATGATCCCCCTAAAAACTATTTTATCGCTCATTTCATAAAGCAGTACCGATCGTTTTACGTAAAACTGCACCTGTTATTTCCACACATTTGAACTCATTTAATTGTCAACAATGGGATCGTTATTTAACTTTTTTTTCAAATCATAGTTGGTCTTCCAAAGTAAAGATTTTTTCGCTTGAAAACCGACGCCAACACAGCAGGTAAAGTGGCGTAAGTAATCAGTTTTAAAAATAAATTTTTTTGCTAACTATTTCACTTAGAGACACGGGATTTGTTATATTAATTTTCTTAGGCAAAGAGCAACATTCTTCTAAATATAAAGGGTAGGAAATAGAGATGAGTTCGGGCTCATTTTTTGAAGCCCGAGCCCGAGCAATAATATTTAAGTCGGAGCTCGAGCCCGCCCGAGCCCGAAATTTCTGTTAAAGATAAATAAAATTCAATAAAATTCCATAAAATTCAAAGAACTAATTCTTTGATAGAATACAAGGAATTTTGCAGTTTGTGCAAATTAAAGACAAATATAGTTGAACATTTTTAATGCACTTTCTAATTCTTTATATCTATGTTTATGAAATAATGTCCTATCTCATGACTAACTAAGCAATATAAGCCGCCATTCTGAAATACCCAAAGAGCTTCACGCGCCTTCTAGGCACCGTGCCGCTATTTTTTTTTAAGTACTTTTATTTTCCATATGAATCAATTTTTAAAAATCTGTTTCAAGAAGTATGTTCAATAAAATAGAAATTTTTCATGAGCCCGAGCCCGCCCGAGCCCGAATGCAATTGTGAATTACAGAGCCCGAGCCTGGTTCGGGCTCGGGCTCGGGCTCGAACCGGAGCCGAAGCCCTTCGGGCTCGGGCTGAGCCCGTCTCATCTCTAGTAGGAAAGGAGGGACCGTGTAAAAATTAAATTTCGTATTTTAATATGTATACAACCCCCAGTAAAAAATGTCATATCTGAAAGCTACTCTTAATTGGATGTACTTTTCCAATTGGAAGTATGTTTCGATCACTTACGGTTTAAAAAATAATCGCCTTAACGTATATTTTGAATCACCCGGTATAGTATGATATAGAAAGAGATCATGATGAATTATTTTGCATGAGAAAGTTATTTTAATTTTTATCTTAAGATATTTTCTAATATTTGTAGCATTCACCAGAAATTCTAAATAGTTTTACTTTTTGAAGATAAATCTGTGATGACGCCATTTAAGAAGGTCTAGTGATGACGTCAAAACTTCAGTTATTAAGCTTTCTGTGTACAGAAGATGTTGGTGTGTACCTCGGATTATTCTATAAAATAATGTTATTCATGAAAAGTGAATTATTCCATTAGTAATAACAAACAAATTTATTTCTTCCGATTTGCACGTTGTTTGAAAAATCAATCCATTATATAGAATACTGGAATATTAGAGCTGGCTTACATTTTAATAAGTTAATACTCATTTGAAAGAGGTAAAAATAAGAAGCTTTAAGTACTCATTTGAAAGAGGTACAGCATGTGTTATAGTTTCTCACTATTTAATCCCTCTCGTAATTACTGGAGGGATTGGGGATCTGCAGATGAGGGACTTTAAATACTATCGATTTGATTAGATTTTTCATGTTGACATTAGAACAGACGGTGGTTGCTGGAAAGTAAGTACTACAGCTGAGGTATAAAAATCGATTGATATTGGCCGAAACCTCCAATAAACAGAAGGGGGAAATGCCAATATTTTGCCAAATGGCCGGGAAATAAGACGAGTTACTTTTGACTTTCAACAGCTGTCAATTAGAAAGCAGAAAAGATTTGGCAATTAAAATTTACACAATACCCTCGTAATTCCTACAAGGGGAATAATCCTCTGTCGCATACTATCTAATTTAGTTTTATTCACTTAGCCATTTTTACGTGATAAATGAAATAAAAAGGGTGACTGACAGATAATTTTATTTTAAAGGTCGTTTCAGCTGCCTTGGCTCTTGGAACTGATAGATATCACAAGAATTTTGAATTTCAAATAATTTACAAACAATAATTATTTATTTATTTAACATAATTAAACTTCTACGTTGGCAAATGGACTGTTTACGAAATACGCCCAAGGGATTCTTTTTAGTTCAAAAATGTCCACTAGGTGGCCCTTTGAAAGAAAAAAAAAACAGTTAATTTGAAATAAGAAATGGCGAAACCCATATCACAAACAACTTCAACATTTATTCGCAAGTTTTTCATCATTTGTTGACTAGTTTGAGACATTTCCTCAGTTAAATTTGCCGTTCTTTTCGTGCAAAGAACCACATCTATTGAAATTTGAAAAAGGACCTTGAATGTTCATATACTAAAGTTAGTTGCAGGATGGCTAAAAGACACCTTTTGATTACTACACCTTGTCATGATACACTCGAAAGCCGTCAAATTTACGGCGAAATAATTATCTCACTTAACATTAACAGATGCTAATGTCAAAATAAAATTTCTAGACACGGAAAAAAAGTTCTTATTTTAACACATTGTACAAAATAATATTTGCTTTAAATACGAACATGAAAAGTTGAGAATTACTCGATAACGTCCAACGGTAAGTAATGGAGGCTAAAGAGGTTCAGTCGTTTGACGTAAGCATATTCCACCATATCATAGCAATAAAGATAATAGGTAGACATCTTTTTTTTAAAGAATCACCTTTATTCATTCATGGTCCATTGATGATATAGTAGTGAAATATATGATGGATGTCCGTTAGAGGCATAATGATAGCAGTAGAAGGAAAAAAAGAAATACAAATCTATCTGACAAGGACTGTTATTTTCATCGACATAAGGCGGTTAACATGATTCATTCGTAGAATGCTATATGTTAAAATATTCCCCGGGGAAGAATTGCTGGGTTAAAAAATGAATAATGGAAGCTTTACTCAAAGGCTGTTCAATGAATGCATTGTTACTAGGTATTAAAAAAACCGAAACAAAAAAACTATGCAAAGATTCGGCGTCTTCAATGTAGAGCAGAGTATCTCAAACTTTGCAGCACCTTGTACAGTTTCACGGAGTACCTTGTGTAAATCCGAGTCTAGTATATTACAAGCTAAGGCAACGATATATACAAGGGGTATTCAGAAAGTAGGTTACCCTTGTTCCTCCACGGATGGCAACATTGAGAAACAAGACCGAAGCTTGCGCAGACGATAGTTCAGTTCCACGGCTTCCAACGGTAGCAATTTCATTCGGATAGTGACAACCGTCGCTCGGTGCCTAGAACTCGGTGCGTAGAACGTGAGAAGGAAATGGCGTGTAAACTGGAAGCTTACTCCAACGTTGAAGTACGAAGGACAGTACGTTTTCTGTGCGCAAAACGCTTCAAGCAAAGGCCTTGTCCTCTTGCATGGCAATGCAAGACCTCATAAGGCACTCACAACCCAGGATTTGGTTCGCAGGTTTGGATGGGAGGTCTAGCAGCATCCACCGTACAGTCCCGACCTGGCGCCCTGCGACTTTCACGTGTTCGGGAAACTCAAAGAGCATTTGGGTGAAAGACAATTTTCCAACGATGGCAAGGTTCAGACAGCTGTTCTAAGCTGGCTCCGGGACCAAGAAGTAAAAGTCTATCGTCAAGGCATCGAACGATTGGTGGAACGTTCCGACAAATGTCTGCAGCGACTGGGAGATTATGTAGAGAAATAGTGTGCTGTATGTCTGTCATATTTTATAGTAGTACATTCCTCAATAAAGTGTTTTCTGACCTACATTGCTCGAGTGTAACTTAGTTTTTGAATGCCCCTTGTATTTTTTGACGGAGAACTTGGTACCATCACGCGGTGAACAGTTTGAGAAGCTCGTGAAGCCTCTGGAGAAGATGATTACGCTCTTTCATTGTAAAGATTACCGATGGACGCCAGACGAGACGAGATTTTTCGCGGTCTCGCGCTTTTGTGAGACAAAACCGCGAGACGAAACCTCCAGGTGTGAGACGAGAGCAGAATACGAGACTTGAGGATACAAATAGAGATTTCGGGGTGCGGTACGAGACTCTGTGAGAGGGGATCGCGAGACGAGACTTCGATGTAAAACTGCGAGACGAAACGCGGCCTTAGCCATTTATTCTCTCGCATGGACTCGCGTCCATCCCTATATAAAATAGCGAGAAACTGCCAACTGAAGGATGGGTTGGTGGGCTCCGCAAGTTGTTAAAAAGTTTTAAAACTAGATCGGACAATGTCCCCTTCTTCTCTGATGTTACTGTACACTTCACAGGCCTTTAACCGACCACAAGAAAGTCTTGAGGTAGGAAGTTGTTTTCACTCTACAACATGTTCAAGCCGCTGGGTACGTATGAGTGTTTTATGTTATGGCAAGCCTACACGAGAGGCATCTGCCTATAAGGAGGGGGCTGCCATGGAAGGAGGACTTTTGGAAAGGTTCTAGGGCATATTCACGTTACATCTGGAGGAAACCACCCAAAACTCCGACCGTTAGGTGGACAGCCGCCCGTAGACTCGAACACGGGACCTTCCCCATTCGACCATCTTCCATGTTCAGTGTCTTAGTAGGAATTTATTATAGAGCATATATATGTGACGTTTTACGTACGCCACTTGAGTGCAAATCGACTGTGCACCCATCCTCGCAGATATTGCCACTGTATTTCCATTGCAAGAAAGTCTGAAAAAGAGTGTTTAAGCTGTCGATTGAAATTAAGCGCATCAAAACATTATGTGCAGGTGGAAAAATCAAAGTCGAAGGTTCGCTAAAGAGTTCAATCCATTACAACCACCCAATAAATCGAATTGAATACAAACCTAAACTAAAGGAGTGTGCAAAGATTCTGCAAATTCGATGTAGAGCAGGGTTCCATGTAAATCCGATGAACCCTGTCCGACATCTAGCCATTTTAAAGTTATTGCGGGTAGAACAGAAAATCTCTGAATCTTTCAGTATTGCTCATTTTTGAATTTATTAAACAATCTGCGCGATACAGAAGGACATATTAAGAAAGAACGGAAAAAATCCTATAAGAGAACATCCATCGCATTACAGTATCTAAATTTAATGAGGAATTACAAGCGCTGAAACAGTGAAAAAATGCCAAAATCAAACATTCGCCAAAATATTCGATCGGCGCGATTCTGTGAACACCGACTTAGCTACAATAACCGAAAATTACTAAAAACTGGTGCATTTCGGTAGCTTTCAAGTAAGCTAAGAATGAACCATTTCTGTTGTCTAATTCAGGAGAAATTAACGCTCAAATGTTTGCCGTAATCATTTAACTTCATCTTTTTACAAAATCAGGCTACCTTTCTCCGCCTCCTGAGCTTCGTTGTTCGTTTTTGGCCGTATTTATAGGCATTAAGTGTACGCATATAAATATTTATACATTCGAATGCATAAAACACGTTTGTTATCTATCCAATGAATAAGCTGTAAATTGGTGCATATAAATACGGTCAAAAATGAATTTTAAGCTCAAGAGACGGAGCTAGGGCGAAAATTACAGGAATTATTAAAAATAGAAATAAATCCCGTTTTGAGTTGAAAATTTTAAGTTATGCTATCAGTTTCAACTAGATATTTTCAAAATGAAAAATACTCAAGATTAAAGTAGTTTAAAAATCTTCGGACAACATTTAATTGAAAACGAAAAATTAAAGAACTTCTTTTAAAATGTTATTCATAAATCAGTGAAGGAGGTGGCGAGAATCGCTGTTCACTGTTCACGTTGATAGATATTAACATTTTTATCAGTTCAATATACTATAGACAAAATTAATTAAGACAAATTTAATTTAAAAGCATTTTTTTCAGACTTGCTGTAAGCGTTTGTTACATTTCTATTTGTGATTATTATGGTGATATGTTATTTTTATTGGTATTTATATATTATTGATCATTTTAGTTAGGCAATGATTACAGTGGATGGGGCAATGCACGACATGCTTCGTTTCGTGGGGCGGGGTGGGGGGGGCTTGTCAAGTTCGGTCTGGGTAAAACATATTGAAAATTCATAGCATTGTTGAAGAAACTGAAAAAAAAAAAAAAAAACTTTTTAAACGTTCAATCGTTACGTAAAATTTCCCCTCCTCTTCTTTCCTGCGATTCCTCCCAACACACACACACGCACAAAAAACTTTTTATTTTCCCAATTAAAAATCGATTAAATTTGTTCCATCGATTCAGTTAAGAGATACCAACTCTCTCTAATGACACTATGGTTTGTAAGACGGGTAAGAGACGTATAAGCTATGCGCTTTTAAAGAAAAATATCGTACATTTTTTGCTGTACAGATTTGCTAATAATTAAATGTGCTACAAAATAATTTGACGTGACAAATGTCCAGTAACTGTGTGATAATTATGCAACTCTGCACACATTTTAAGTTATAGCATTTCGTTCTTTTTTCTTCTTGTATAAGTGAAAAAAAACTATTTTAAAGAACATTGAACAGTTTAAAATTAATTATAAATTTCTCAGAATGTCTTACAATATGGCAGTGTAATTCACGAATAGATACTTTTGAATGTAAATATACGTTTAAAAATATCTAAATACTAGTTTATTATCGTTTAGTAAGTTTACTGACAACAATAAAGATTTTATTCCTTCTGACTTAATTTAAAATGAAAATGAGTTTTTAGACATAAAAAAAAAAAAAAAAAAAAAAAAAAAAAAAACCAACATTACTTATTGACACACAGAACGAAGTAGTTCAAAAACACGCGTGGTAGCATGATATATCATTATATATATATGTATTGTATATATACATATAGTATATATATATTAAAAATGTGAATAAATTATCCTTAAAATAAATCGAGATTCCTTTCAATAGCTTTCTGCCTTTAAATAAAAATTATTAAACTAATCTACACATTTTACATCAACACAAAGGCATATACAGGGGAGCGGGTGCTGAGGAAAATGCAGCTCCCCGAAATCTGATCTATTACTTAGCTTTTAATTTGACATTTAGTTTACAATCTGATACACAGCCCTCCCTGAAATAAAATCCTTGCTACGCCACTGCAACAACAAATTACATTATGACGATTCCCCTCCTCCCTAACAATCAAAACCCTAGTCTCTCAGACAACCGAAGCCATGAGCGGAAAATTGACTATCTATTGACGGAACATAGACCTCGTGAGGGTGATCAACATAACAGTCGAAGATCAGCCATCTCCTTGACCAACATAGAACGGCTCTTTATAACGTCGACAACACAATGTATGTTTGATCGCTTTTAAACGCTATTTTTTGCTGTAATTTTTCCTCGACAGATTTTCGACATTTCGACATCGGGAATACGTAATTTATACGTGTGTGCGCTTGCTGGGAATTTTGCTCGGGTTATCATCGGCCCCATACGTGGCCGGTGGTAGTCCAAGCAAAATCGCTAGTAGGAAAGTAACGTTTTTATATAATAAATTTTGTACGCATAAAACTTCTGACTGCATAACGAAGTACCTGTGAAGTCGCTTTAAATATACATTATCTATTAAAAAAAAACTATTTGCTATGTGTCATCGGATGTCTGAAGTGCTCATTTACGCTGGATGAAACACCGAAATCGTATTTTTACGAAATCTGGTAGTGGATGTACGTTAAAACAGTCCAACAAGCTTGAAAAATCGAAAATAACACTTTATTCGACGAAGCGAAGCGCTATATCTCACAACAAATACCGCATTTAACACATATGAAAGCGGATCATTAAAATATCACAACAATAACACGATTCAAACAAGCAATATCAATCGTATCGCCTTGCTCTCAGTATAATGCAGTCCATCACACATAAAACTCACAATGAGAGCGACTTCTTTATATTTGCAGATTTCCAGGTGGACGTGACATCATTTTTCTAGACTTTTCCAGTACATCTTCTTTCCTAATTGAGTTACAGCTAAAGTTTCACTAGTTTCGAGGTCTTACTTTTCGCCGACAAAGTCTCCAAAATGGTCTCCCAAATTTATCGCCAAGCTCAAGGGGGTCATATACTCTTTTCACTTGTAACAATGTCTGCATAACTCACTTTCCCGCAACACGCATTGATGCGAGGAAAACAACATTTCAATTTTGTAACTGTATCTAAATATATTGTTACTGAATACTCTGTTATTCCTGGGTTCGTCGTTCTAAATTCCAATTGGTGTAGAAAGTTCTAGCAAAAAGTCCACTTGTCAGGATGGAACACGAATTTATTGCTTCTAGAACTTCGTCAGCTGTACAAAAATCACAAGCACAATCAAACAGTAATGTGCTTTTAACAGTCCGCTTAGATCTGATGCTTTCACAAATGCTGTATTTCTCTCACAAAATAAATCACTTTCACATCCAAAAATTCAGTGAAAATATTCAAGAGATATCGTATACAATCCCTTAAGACACAGCAATGAAGAATTTACACACAGCACTTTAAAAACAGCTTCGAAAAAAGCAAGCGAAAATAATGCTCCTCGTCAAAAAAGGGTCTCTAGATCGGTGGCACGCGATGAACGTTTCGATCGTCCGCCATCTTGCTGGTAGTTAAGTCGAGCGATGGCAACGGCTGCCCTTTTTTCAGCATTGGGAAAGGGTTGCGCCTCGAAGGGTTAAAAATGTGTTTACTAAATATTTAAAGTCTTTATACTGAAGTGGGTCTGGGTGGTACGGGTGATTATGTGTTTTTTCGGTTGCAGGAGAGGCGGGAGAAAAATTTACGGATACGTCGGAATTTCTTTTTACGGTATGTAATATTGGAAAAGTCGTTAAATGGGGGGAACATGGGATGGGAATCGTGGAGTATAGTGTGGTGATGTGTAATATGGTGAAATTGAGAGATCTATTGTAACGGGCGAAGGTGGAGGTGGGATTCTTGTGATTTTCATGTATCTGACGTATCCAGAAAAATCGGGCATGGGTTTTATTCCTCTAATTTATAACATTGCTGGGTTGATTCCTACTTTAGGACCCCCACTCTCGCCAACGCGACGATAAATATTGATATACAGTTGCCATAACCATTTTTTGTATTTATATTGCAGCCATACGGCAAAGGGTTTATTCGCAAATTTCTCTCAGTAATCAATCGTAATTCCAGTTGATTTTGCACGTGATCAGTCACTCAGTTTTGATCTCTGATAAGGCCGTTGCCTACGAAATGCTCATAATATGTAGTATTACGTAGGCAACGATAAGGTTTAGTATCCTTTTACGCTTTCTCGAACTTTGTTTAGAAAAATTCTATTGGCTTATACCCTTTAAAGTATAATTTCGCTAACACTGGATACTAAATTCCTGTTGTATTTTCATATCGGTACGTATTAATAGGAGAAGACGATTGCAACTCATTAATATTAGCATTGGCAAGCACAAATAAATCTGATAAATCTGATAATCATTGCAGAATTAGTTCTTTTGTTAATTATCTTAACATTCTGATTCCATTTCCTAAAATTGTTGCAATTCAACCTACTTCATTTGTTAAAATAAAGTAAATATTCACGAATCCGCTTTTAATAAAGGAAATACATATAAATTTAAAGAATCTGCTCATAAATTCTTGTCAAATGAAGTCATTTGGAACACGTAAGTACATCATTACATTTATTTCAGTTGCCAACTAATGTATTTTTAATAATTGTCTTCAAATTCCGTATTTGGTGCGTTTAATGCTGAATTCTTCACACCCATTTCACCCAGTTTCTCTGGGAAGCGTTGAAACTTGTGCGCATGCGCGATCACGGACTATTGACAGGAAGGCTCGCCAAAACGCGGCGATTTTTTACGTTGGCGAGAGTGGGGGTCCTAAAGTAGGAATCAACCCGTTGCTGTGGGGGTGGGTGCGCTGAAAGAACTATTACTTGTTGTGTAGGATGAGATGGAATGCGTGTCACTTTTAACTGTTGTGTATGATGAGGTGTGTGTGTCACTATTAACTGTTGTGTATGATGAGGTGGAATGTGTGTCACTATTGTCTGTGACGGGCGTTGTACTTACTACTCGGGAAACCTCTTCCTTCACCACTGGCACACCCGAAACTACAGCAGGGGGCCGAACAAAAACAAAACGGAACAAAAGTTTCCGTACGAAGAAATACAATATAATGAAAGCTCCAAAGAACAGCAAAAAAGACGCCATACTTCGAACAAGAAGTCATTTCTTGAAATGTCTTTACTTTACATTGTTGTGAACAATTCCAGAATTTAAAACATGCACTTTGATTGTTGCCTTGTTTTAATCTCCTTTGTTTGAAAAACAACAATGTAATAATGTATAATGAACTAGTTTATTATAATAATATACTACATACTGAAAACAGCACCGTAGTTTATGATTTACAAGCGTTGAGAAAAAAAAAACTCCGCTAATACAGTAGTTTGATGTTATTTTAGTGCAAACAAGGGAGATGAATCATTCTGTGCACATCTATTATAAAACAGTTTCCACCAAAATCTTATTTTTCACATGCACTATAGCATAACCAATGGTTAATCTGATACCTTAAAGGATTTAACCTCTTCATTTCACTATGTCTGTAAAGCAGCAGTCATGAACAGAGACGTGCCAGATTTTCGAATGCTCTGTTCAACTTATAAAACATTTTTTTCTCCCAGAAGTATTTGAATTCACCACTGACATGTTTAACAGCAGACCCTCATAGGGCAGTCAACAATGCTTGCTTAACAAGCCATTGAAAAGGACATATTCAACAATGTGCTGTTACACGCCTATAAAAAAGGAAATTAAATTTTGCTGATAGGAACGGCATAACTTCGGGCAAAATCCTCCGCTGTGGCAGTGTAATTAAAATCGCTGTTCTGTGCTTCCGGGAGTTCTGGCTTAATCATTTGTTCGAGGAGATTTTATGAAAGTCATTCAAGCTCTATCCGGATTTACGAAGTCATTTTGTCTGTTTCAAGTGATTCATAAAATTCTTCCAAAAGCTTCCAATCAATGCCGATTCGCCGGACATTTTGATTCTGATTTAATATCACCGTACAACTACCAAGCTTTAAGGGATATAATTAACAGCTTTTAAAAAAATGTATTTACAGTAGACACCCATCCCCCCCTTTTTTATTTCACGGGTTCATATGACGAATTTGTATAGCATAGAGGAAAATAAATGCCATCTTATTTCTATAACACGCTAAAAAAACGGTTTAACGCAGTAAATGAATGACACATAGGTTTCTGTATTGCCTGTTATCACTGATGATGATGCTCACGTGTTTTTATAATCCAAGTGAATGATGCAACACGGATTCATATACCACGGAGCGTATGTACCGCGATATAGGGGCAAGAGATAGGGGTCCAGGGCAAAACTTTCATTGGGGGCCAGGGCCCGATTAAGGTACTTCGGGGCCCTAGGCACAGCATTATTTCGCCCCCCCCCCAACTCCAACAATGACTATCCCTGCCGCCCCCCGTGAAATTTTTAGTATGTACAAAATTTATGCAAATTGAAGAATAATTATGAATTCAAATCTAAATTCTTAAGGGACTGTATACATTTAAATTTTTTTCTGTTATTAAAATACTTTTTGTAATTACATGTAAGCAATAAACTGCCATATTTCCAACAATATGATGGAATATTTCAAGTTATACATCCTGATTTGACAGCATTTTTTTTTTGTTAAATAATATAGCAAACGTAAGCATAATCAAAAGTAAGGATTGTGAGATCATTTTTATCGCGCCTTAAAACACCATAGTTATCGTAGACCCGCATTTGGGTCTGGGACCCTCAGCTTATTTTGTTAGCAATTGTTTTTTTCTAAATTTGTAAAAAAAAATTCTTACTTTTTGATTTTTGGGGCCCCATAAAAAATCTGGGGCCCTAGGCATGGGCCTACTGTGCCTAGGCCATAATCAGGCCCTGTTGGGGGCCCCCCTCTTACGAAAACTTTCTTATACCCTACAAATCAACTTTCCTATCACACCAGACAAAGATGGCTGTCATGATGGTTATTTAAATCAAGATGCAAAGTAGTAGAATGCAATATTTCGATAATAATAATATTATGTAAGGATAATAATATTTGTTATATTATTTAATTTTCAATCGTTCATTTCATTTCATATTTTTCAAGTAACGTTTTCTACACTGTTTTTGTATTATTTTACTAATATTTTACTAATAATTATTTCACAGTATTTATTTACAGTGGAATAGATTTTCACCTAGCTCCACCTAGGATTCTATTTCTTTTTATATGTTGCGACTGAAAATTAGCTCTATGGTTTCCTCGCGACCAGCTTACTTCACTATACGTATGCCACGCCTAGCTTATAAATTTGCTCTGAATAATTATCGCTGCTCCGTTTAACTAAAAAAGGTTGTGGATATAATGCTAGCGCTAGGAAATAGCAATAGACTAATTATTATAACTGCTTTTTTCATAAAATTATTTTTTCTGTCTCTTATTTTACATTAAAAATCAAAATTTGCAAATTTTTAACTTAAAGGGTATTTTGGGGGGCCCCCTTTTTGTTCGTGGCTCAGGCGCCTGCCTCGAAGGCCGTGCCGGAAATTAGCCCCTGTATAGAGGGTCTGCTGTATTTTAAATGTATTTTTTAAGTAACAGCAAGGTCATGCGTTAACTCCAAAGTGTTTCTGTACCCAAAAATTGCTCTTTGAAAAATGGTTTTAATTTTATTCCGTCAAGGTTGGCAGATATGTCACTGCACAATTGAATCTAACATTTCGAGAATCATTCAAGTTCCAACATTTCAGAAATCAATCAAAGCTACAAAACGCAATTAGTATGTGGATTTTTCAAGAACCTTTCATCGGACTACAAAATAATGCTCTCGATCGAAAATAATGAAATTATCATTTATAATTCTTTTACAGAAGCGATGAAAAGAATTCCAATTCATTACGGTCTTATGGTAGTTTAGAAACGGTAATCCATTTCGAGCACAATACAATAAGAAATAGACATTTGTGACAGCTTACTCTTCCCTCAGCAGCACTAGTTCAAAACACGTCTTTTGAAATGGTTGTGCTGCCAGGGTCATTTAAAGGATGAAAATAACATTTAAAATTCTTGTTTATTTTATTTTATTTATTCATTTATTTAGAGGTTATTTCCAAAATCCCGAACACGTTTGACGACGGTATATCGCCACTACTGATCACCACATATCGATACATCTCCAAATATGGATTTAAAAAAAAGAGAGAGAGAGTGGTGTCAGAAAGTGCTTTATAATTTATGCATTAGGCATAATTCATCTTTATTGCTTCCTCTAGTTTGGTGTATTTCTATCGCATGCTCCTTTCTGGCATTGTTTATTTGTAAAGAATGATTCAGGTCAACTGTCAGCCGGGCCTGTCTATAACATTTTAGTACCCACGGCACTTTTCAAATTTTACGCCCTGTATGAATACTTCCGACACACATAGGCGTAGAGTTATATGGGCCCGTGGGGCTCGAGCCCCCCCCAATAGTGAATAGGGGCTGAACCCACCCAATAATTTACCACTAAATACAGAAAACTAATTTATACTGACATAAAAAAAGTATTTTACGCCATTTACAAAAAATTTAAAAAAAACCTTTACTTGTACTTTTAAAAAATTTCTTCTTTTGGTTTCAATCATGATTTAGTATTCATTGTGACGCCCTGTAACACACAATGTTACTAATAAGCTGCCCTCGGCAGGCTCTGGTTAATTAAAATCAGATTATGCAATGTAAAGTATGTAATGAAGAAAAGTTCAGATGTGTCTAAAATGCACTATCTCATCGAAAATGTTTTTTTTCCTATTGGATTTTTTTCTTTGCTTCTATTTTTAACTTATAACATGGCAGAAAGATACTAACATGGATACTTACCTTACATAGGTGTAGAATTCTATGGACCCATAGAGCCACTTTATGGGCGCCTCCAATAATTTACACTTATACATAGTAAGTCATAGCTGCCAACTACTACGGAATATAATTATTCACTTTTTGTAAACAGTATATTTTTTAATTATTTTTTTCAAAATAGTAACCAGCTCGAGCGCGCAACACAAAAATTTTGCTATATTTTAAGCCGAAAAATCATGTAGAAAAAGTGGTTAATTCTATTCCGTACTCGTTGGCAGTTAAGAGTAAGTTATATGTACGTGAATCAGTGGCGTAGCCAGAAATTTTTCATGGGGAAGGGGGTGGGGTACGACTTCTGCAACTCACATATATGTATACGGTACTGGTGTATGATAAGGGAGTGAGGAATATACATTTTGTATGGCAAAAAATTTCTCATGTGGGGGATATAACCCCCCCCTAACCCCCCTCCCCTTGGCTACACCACTGACGTGAATATATGTGGTTGTGGGGCCCGCCCCCCCCCAATAATTTTGAAAACTTTACGCTTATGCCGACACATCGGCACGCCAACAATTTCACTCCCCTTTCAAGAAGGATTATTCCGTGACCAGGGCCGTCGCGGATGTATCAGGCGCCTTTGTGCAAACACCGATTGAGCGCCCCTACAGGAAAAAAAAATTCAGTCTTCGAAACTAAAGTATCATTCTACTATTGCATGTACTTATTCAATTGGAAAATATCATAATTAAACTGAGTCCCGGGAGGTGGCGCCCCTATAAATATTCAGTTTTTGAAACAAAAATATGATTTTACAGTGCCATATTAGTATTCAGTAGAGAATATCCGGCATTGCTCTGGACTGTAGGGTTGCCCGATGGATATCCGGCACCGCCGAATCACCCAGTACATGCTGTATACGTCCTCGTAAAGTAGCGGAACCAAAAACACTGTGGTAGGTACAGTGGCGCACCCAGGATTTTAGTTTAGGGGGGGCTGGGCTACATGTACTGCTGAACTCGGTTGTAGTGACCTCAATTATAGTTATAATTCTCTTATAACGTCAAAATATTCTGTGCTAGTCGACTTGCCCGTAGAACATAACCCCACGAGCAAGGTAACTCATTTTAGAATCAAATAATTATATGATCTTTTCAGTGATGTTGTAACCAAGTTTAACCGTGTTTCATGCTCTAACTGTAAGTTTTTATTTAAAAACTAACATCTTTTTTTGGTAAAATGTATTTTAGAAATAATTTCAAGACAATTTTTAAAAAGAAAACATTTAACTCATTAGTGACAATTTTCAATACTTTTCACTTCTAATTTCCCACCTTTAGGGGGGGCTTCAGCCCCCATAGCCCCCTCCGTGGGTGCGCCTATGGGTAGGTAGCTAACAGTTACCATGGGTGCGGAGATCAGATTTGCTTCCATGTAGACTAGTCTTTTGCAGAGTTCTAGTGATATGGAATTCATTAAGTTCAACCACGGACTAGGGTGGTATCCTTCAAGGGGATGACTGTTCTTTACACCCCCCCCCCCAAAAAAAAAAGACGAAAGAAGAGGGTGGGGAGAATAAAGTGCATTTTTTTCAACAATAATTACAGTACACTGCCATTATGTTTAACGAGTGAATGCACTTCACAGCTACCAGAAAGCTCACTTTGGTATAACGTTTCCGATTTCCGACACCATGACATCGATTCAAAAATAATGAGAAATCCTTAAATCTAAATGAAAAGCATGAAAATATTTTACTTGTATATGTACACTGTTTGTTTATAAATGAAAAAATATAATACAAGGCAAACTACAAACGACAAGTTTGAACATGCAGTAGACACCGGCAGGGGCGTAGCCAGAAATTTTTCATGGGGGGGGGTTACGACTACTACAACTTATATATATGTATACGTGTGTGAGATAATGTAGTGAAGAATATACATTTTGTAAGGCAAAAAATTCCTCACGGGGGGTTATGACCCCCCCCTTGGCTACGCCCCTGGACCGGTCATAACGTACTCTCACGGGCCCTAAAAAGTAGTACGTTATAAGCAGTACCGCCGTTAAGATTCAATATTACACAAAAAAAGAAAGTGGGCTCATAATTCCATTGTAACATGTGTTTTAAATAGGTCGTACCTCTCTATTCTAAAAAAAAAAAAAAAAAGGCCGCTGTCGCCGCCGCTATCAAAAGCTTGTCAGCGTATCTCCTTCTAAACCGTGGGGATTTGAGCTTCGACTAAGGTGCCCACAGATTCGAAAAATTCCGAGGAACCTGCTAAGCTGATTTAAATTTCGAAAATCGAATTATTTTAGAAGATATTAATAAAAAACTGAAAAAATAAACCGAATGGTTGCTATATTTGGCTTAAAATCATTCATTCCTTTGCAACAAAGCTTTTCCAAGTATCTAGAATCGCGTGAAATTTACAAACATGAGTTAGAATTACGCCCATTTTACGCCAAAATAAAAACTATACAAAATAAGTAACTCAAAATGTGTTACACAAAGTTGACAATTTTCAAATAGTAAGTTCGCTTAGACAACAGGAGTTTTGAATTAGCGATTATTTATTTTTCCAAAACAGAATAACTAATATCCTGAAAATGAAAAATAATTAAAATGCAGATTATTTTAAAGCCGGTTCTCGTCCAGCTGGATTATTTGCTACCAGTAGAAATATTTGGCGGCATTAACTATGCCATTATAGCAGTTACAGTAAACTTTGGATATTTGCTAGCGCGACGAGATGGTATAATTCGTGGTGCTATGTACGCCAATCTGCAAACGATTATGTAAATGAAAATATGGATAACGGTTTTCCGGTAACCTTACATGAACAGTAATTATAGGTTGTGAGCATGTGTAAATCGCCAAATAATGAAAAGTCGCCATGGGTGGCAAGCTATCCTATCTGTTCCGTAGCTTTTATTAACTTTACATGTACGCAAGTCGCCAAATAATGAAAAATCGCAATGGGTGGCAAATTCGAAGGGTGTCCAGTAGGTTTTACATTATTAAAAATACAGCTGAAACAGATGTTCTGATTTTATTATGCTTTAGCTCTAATTAATATAACTTTTGAATGGCAACATTGAAAATCATTGTGTTTCTGAAGAGTGCAAATAATTTTTCCAGCGATTATAAGCGGAGTCCGCACTCCAGGATTAGTATAGCTCAGTACCCGTACAACACGGATTCCCATAATAAAATATCTTCCGTGTTATGAGGGGGAGGGGGTCTACTGTAGTGTGAAGTTTAAATTTTTATGTACCAATGAACATGCAAAAACCAAGCAATGCGTAGCTCAGTAACATTCTATCTGATCCAATATTCGGGTTTTGTCTGTTGAAGTTATGTCTTTTTTACGAATAAGCCTGATTAGGGGCCGAATGCCTCATACGAAAAGCGAGCGTAGCGAAACTGGGGGACTTAGCCCCTAGTTTTTTAAAATTTAAATTAAAAAGAGAAAATTCTTTATTACTTACAATTTTTATTGAGATAAATAATCTGTGTTTTAAATTGGCAGATGCTACTTTAAAAATACCGTTTTGGATATCCCAATAGACTTTTGTAGAGTCTCTGCATCATCACTACGGCATTCAAAAAATCGTGATAATGTTTTTACAGCATTTAATACATCGGGTAGTATGCTTGGTATAGGCTCCTCTGTTTCTTCTTCACTAGCATCAGAATCGTTTAGATAGGGCTCTTCAGGAGGCATTTACATTGATGAATGACAAATAAAAAACACGGTCTTCTTGTTATCCCTACCTAGCAGGCGGAAAAACTAGAAGTTCGCTCTCTTCATTCATTCACAATTCATCTCGCTAGAGAATCTGAAAACTGACAACGAGTGTTTTTGAAGGTACTGAAATTTCCGAGAACAAGGAAATAAAATGCTTAAGAAAAGCAAAATTTTATTTTTGGCTTTGGTATAAAAAGTACGTTATAGCCGAAGTACGTACATTTGTTAAGTACGTTTTAACCGAAGTTAAATAACATTATAAATATAGGACTTCGATCGGGACCTAGCTTCTAGGTACGTTATAACCGATAGTACGTTATATCCCAGGTCCGTTATAACCGGTGTTCACTGTAGTTGATAATTCCAAAAATGTCCATATTATTTAGAAGCATCGATTACTGAAGCTTTTTGTTTATCCAGATTTACACAAGATAGGTTTGAAATTCAAGTGACCGATTTCAGCGTAGAAGATAATGGCAGATAGTTATTATATAATTTAATTTCAAGAACAGTGGATGTTTTTATAAAAAGTCAAACATTTCAAAGGGCTGATTAATTTAACTTTCACATTGACAACTCAAATGGAAAGTGCAGTATCTCTTATTGCAACAATATGGGAAAATGAAACAAAAATAGTAAAAAGAACGTGGCTTATGTATTTTATTAAATTTAATTCTGAGTTTTGTTTTGAATGTAAAATACTTGGGAAAAGGGGAAAAAAACCACTTTCCTACTACAGAATTTAAAAATTTGCACACTGTTCAAAATGTTTTCAAAGGCATGACAATGCATTAATAAAATGTTTAAAAGCATGGTACAAAATAAAAATACGTATGATTAAAAATTATGGCTCTATCAATAAAACCGAAATAAAATTCGTTTAATGTTGATGAAAAAAAAATTGTAGGTCAACTGTTGAATTAGATCTTTGTAAAATTGTAAAACAGTTTGCAGAAAGAAAACCACGAGAGTCATATTATATAATGTCTAAAATTCTTGTATGTTTATGACGAATATATAATAATAATAATCCTTCGAATTATCTTGCTCATTCACCTATTGTAACAATTCCTTTGTTTAACACGGCAGAAACTGTCAATTTAACCCTTTTTTTGCCATGGTTCACACAAGAGAAGGCGTAATTAGTGTTGAATATCTAGGTTTGTTTCAAAAATATAAAAAGTGTTGTGGTGGAGTAAAAGGGGCAATCGTGACAATGTGATTTTTAAGAAGAGAATTTTGATGCTGTTCCCATGGGAAGGCCACCAAGGTGGACAATAAATTACAAGGGGCGCCAGCAGGTTTAACAAAATCTGACAAAGCAAAGCCACGTAGGGGTACGAAAATTATCACGGAAAACCACCAAGTGCTTGAGACACAGCTGGAGAACAAGACTGTGACAACTGAGACTTTCGCCATGATTAGCTACGCGTGATGGACTATTGCGTATGGACTAAACAGAGCAACTGCCTAATTTTATAACGTAGCACGTAATTAGCTACGTGTGATGGACTATTGTGTATGGACTCAACAGGGCAAGTGCCGAATTTTACGACGTAGCACATGTTTAGCTACGTGTGCTGGACTAGTGACTATGGACGTAGATTATTTTTTTCTTGTTTTTTTATGTACACAAGGGAGAGATGTGGTGGAGTAAAAGGGGCAGTTGTGACAATGTGATTTTTAAGAAGAGAATTTTGATGCTGTTCCCATGGGAAGGCCACACAGGTGGACAGTAAATTACAAGGGGCGCCAGTTGGACGACAGTTGGGATACTATAAGCACAATGAACTGTCAACATCAAAATATTTATGGCGGTCCCGAAAATGGTACGCAAATTTGGAGGGGTACATTGCCCCACCTACGGCTGTGATTCGGGAGAGGGCAGAGATTATCCCCCGATGCTAGCAAATCGAAAACTCCAGCCAATGAAGTGAAGGGGGTACAAAAAAACAGCCCCGTAAGAAGAAAAAATGAAGGAGAGAGACCCAGAAAGCAGACAGTTGAGAGAGTCTGATTTTTAGAAAGGTGGAGTGGGAGAAACGTGAGTAAGATTGGTGCTGACTTGGAGAAAATACCAACAGGGTACGTAAAAAACTTATGAAACTAGAGCGTTAGCGGCTGAGTGCTGGTTACTAAAGTCCCACCTGAAAGCTGGTCGTGTTGATGGAAAAGAGCAGTAACCACATCATCACAATGGTGACTATGCAAATAGTTTTTTTACTTCCCGTGATCGTGCTCCTAAAATACAATTGGGTATATGTTATTCTGCAAAACCACATCTTCCCAGATACTTTGTTAATCCAGACTTTAATTTTCTATTGAGATATTTGAATATTGCATTTTGATTAATATTATTAGAATATCTAAGAATAAAAAGATGTTATTTACGGCTCCTATAACTTTTAGATTATTTCAGTGTTTGGGTATATTCCATTATTTACTTCTTTTCAGAGCTATTACAGGAGTACTTGCCAGGTAGGTTATTCGCGGCACAACTCCACTTTACGATCATTTTCGGCCTTAGCATTCATTAAATTTTAATAGTTTCAAAATTGCACAACCCCCCGCGACAAGTGTATTTAATGTCAATAAAATTAATTATTATTTTATTTTACAATTGTATCCACCTATGCTACTCCTTACTTCTTTATAAAAAGTGTAGCTGTAAAAAGGACGAAAATAATTTACTACTCTATAACGATTGGAGAAAAGTAAATTATTGTTAATAATAATTACATTAATTTTGAGTGCAATCATGTATATAAAAAAATTGTGTAGAAAGGGCTAATTTTAATGATAAAGCTTATTTGATCAAAACAAATTGTACATTAAAGCAAACTTTTACCCTAAAGCAATGTAATCAGTTTCAGTTTGGTCTAATTTTTAAAAAAGCTCATTTTACCTATACAAAATGCATAATAAAACAAAATGTTACCCTTTAGGATTTATTTATTTTTGGGGGTTGCAGGACTCTTTGAATATGTAATGTAAAATACTACTTGAATCAAAAGTTATTTAAATGTGACTCGACTTGTTAAATTGCTGATTAGTAGTGGATTTAGAAATGCTTGAAGGAGGGGAGAGATGAGAATCACAGAGAATTTTTCCACTGTCTGGTCATCCCGCCCAATCCATTTTCAATCTTGAATCCAGGTTTATTCTGTCTGCTCTCATCATTGAAAAGATGCAATGGAGAAGTGTCTCCTTCTGTGACTAGTTTTACTTTCCAGCTTGAGTCTTTGAATGCTGTCAACTATTTCGCAACTGCTGGGTCTGGATTCCGGCGGAGCATTTAATGACCCAGACAGAATGATTGCAGACAGAATAAAAGTGGGTTAAACTCCCCAAATTTTTTTAAACATGCTCAGGGGAAGAGAGATCGCCGTCCCTTGGATCCCATACTTCGGATTTCAATAAATGTGTAATACAAATAAAGTAGATTGCATTTATGTATTTTAGAAAATAATTAACATTTAAACGCCAATTCATGTTACTTTTCTGTTAGGTTGGTAAAGCATTATAAATTTTGAGACTCATGCAAGAATGCCTATACCAGTGTTTTTATGAGGCTTATCAGGCTGTAAAATACTACAGATTGCCCTTGTACTTAAAAAATACAAATTCAGTATAGAACAAAAAAAATAACTTCAGAAACACCTAAGGAAGGGGCACGATCTACCTTTCTATATGAGCACTCATTTACGTACCAGGCAACTTCGATTAGAAAAAAAATATAAAATGTATTTCTCTTTGGTCCCCTTTTGGGTCCATGTCCATTCCCAGATTTGCATTTGTCATCATGGACTCCCGGATTGCCTCTTCACAAGCCGTCGGTATAGTGAATTAGTGTACTGAACATTTTTGTTATTATTTTACCACTGAAGTGCGGGAAAGCCCAAGATGAGCCCCTCCCATCAACAAATGCAATACTGCTTCTCTCTGCAACATCTCACCCCTCGTTTACACTCAGCCCATTTTCACGACAGCGAGCGCGAGAAATGGCAGTAACAGGAGTGTAAACACCTTTCTCGTCCTGCTCATGCCATGAGCTTTTTAGACCGCCAAAGCCATAAGCGGAAAATCGGCGATGTATTGACGGATCATAGACCTCCTGAGGGCGACCAACATTAACAGTCGAAGATAGCCGCCTCCCTGACCAAAATCGAACGGCTCTTTAAGACGTCGACAACACAATGTATGTTTGATCTCTTTTAAACGCTATTTTTTGCTGTAATTTTTCCTCGACCTATTTTCGACATTTCGACATCGGGAATACGTAATTTAAACGTGTGTGCGCTTGCTGGGTTTCTTACTGACCTCTTTTCCCGGCCCGATACCCCTTCAGGGGATTTTTAAGGGAGGAGGAGGGAAGTACAGTAGAAAAATACATAGGAGAAAGCGAGTACAGCTGATTGTAAACGCTCACTGCTTTTGAAGATGACGCAGAAGTATTTCCGAGAAAAAAAGCTGCAGCGAGAGAAGAAGTGAGAAAGGCTGAATGTAAATGGGGCATCAGGCCCTCAGGCAGACGCCCATGAATGGGAAGAAATCTGAAAACGATCATCCATATCATCACCATAGTAAGTATGGTATCACATGTCAGTAAATTTCACCTTCTGGATAGCACTGAAAGACAAGTTTGGGGAAACTCGGAGAAGATTTTTGCCTAAGGCAGCAGTTCTCAACCTTTTAACGTTGCATCCCCCCCCCCCCAACCAACAAAGGCTAACTTACGGTGGCGCCCCCCCCTCACATTTTTCAGCATACATTCAGTTTTTTAATCTTCAACAATGAACATTTAGTCGAATTTTATAAAAGTAATGTTATCAGTAAAGTTTGAATGAACATTTTAAGCAAAAATGGATATATTTTTGAGTAAAAATGAGAATAAATAAGATGATTTTTTAAAAACATGCATCACTGTTTGCTCTTTGGTTTTTCTCGCGCTCCCCCCCCCCCCCCTGAAAACGCTCTGCGCCCCACAGGTTGAAAAACGCTGGCCTAAGGGATGGGGAGGGGGATGATGTTAATAAAGCAGTGCTGTATACAAGTTTGTGTGTGATTATGACAACGCTACACTAGGGCGATCTGCCAAGGGGGAAGTGCCTTGGTAGGAGGACTTTCTAAGGGGTTCTAACGCGTATTCACGTTACATCTGGAGAAAACCTACCAAAACTCCAGACCGTTAGATCGACAGCCGCGCGATGGGACCCGAACCCGGGACCTTCACACTTCGACCATCTACCATTTTCAGTGGCATAACCACTGTGCCATGGCGAGGCCAGTGCTGCATACAAAAATTTGTAAGATGAAACCTTGTAGAGAGGCATTTCAACGGGGAAAGCCCTTCCTAAAGGTGTGCAATATAAACTTAAAAATATTTCTTTTTTCGATTTCCCCCCCCCCCCGAAAGATGTTAATTTTTCGCTAAACTCTTCTTCAGTCGTTTCGGCGCCCCCTTTACCTTGGCGCCTTTGTGCGGTGCACACCCGCTAGCGACGGGCCTGGTCGTAACACTGGCTAAGTATGTCACCACTATCTTAGTCCGAGGTCTTTGATAGTTTGCAAAATTAATTTACTTAATCATTTCGCATCACTTAATCATATTCTGTAGAAGTTTCTATTGCAAGTGTACTTCCAAAAGCTTTTCCATCTTTTAAAAAAACGTGCACCAATTGTTAAGGTTTGTCGGTTATTCTTGTCGCGCATACCATCTACTAAGATTGTAAAAAGGGTACATTTGGTGTTCAAGTATGTACATTACAACATCGTTTCTCACCAAAGCAGACAATACGTCCATTATGTCATTTCTGCATATCTGGAGATAAATATGTTGCGTTAGCGGGTATGTTTTTAGCTATTTCTGAAAGTTTTTCATTTTTTTTTTTTTTTTTTTTTTTTTTTTTTTTTAAATGTGAATTCAAATAAACTTTTGAACAGTCCACTATCTCCAGACATTTTTTCCACTGTCAAACGTACCTCGAAATGGCAGTTATTCAACAGCAAGAAACTGAATTTTTTTTTATTTATTGGATTTTTTTGTGTTTCTTCTTTTTTCTTTCTCCGCGCTCTCTCTTTTTCCCACTCACATTACTAAATCGTCTTACTATAAGACAATACTTTCCACGATTTAACATCTCTGCTTGTAGTCAGTGGCGCTGAGAGGGAGGGGGAGCAGGGGAAAAATCCCTAGGGCCTCAGCTTGTGAAGGGGCCCCACTTTTGCTGTTTATATAATACTTAATTGTGTGTTGACAATTTTGTAAAAAGAAAAAAAAGTCCAAATTCAGATTATGTCCCCGGATGTTTCACATTAATTTTTGAATGAAATTACAAAAAGCCAGCTAGAGCATAAACAACCAACTTGACAAAAACGAGGGGTGTTAGTAATTGAGTCTTCTTTTGCAAGAAAAGTAGACATTGGCGGCGTTATTCAGAGGTTTGCCATGACTAAAAGTAGAAAAGATTTATTTAACAAGAATTTTTTTTTTTTTTTTTTCCGAGACACATTGTTAAATAGTGGAAGAAAGGGTATAGCCAGAGTAGAGACTGGGTCCACCCAACCTCCGAAATTTTGAATTTTCCTTAACAAAATGTGAAAGATAAAGACTTTCTATGAGAAATTTTGAAATTTCCACTTTTTTGACCTTCTGAATTTTTTTTGGCTGCCAGCTTGCATAAAAATATTAATTTTCAATACTGAGGAAACATGCAATGCAAAAATGTTAACGTTTCAAATACAGTTTTTCTAAGGAGGTAACGAAACCTTCAAAACAAAATGTTGGTATTTTTTAGAGCATGGATGTTTATTAAAGTATAATACCCTTTTAAATAATAATTTTAATTCTATTAATTATTTTTCAATTACTATTAATTTAAAGTTTCTTTAAATGATTAATAATTTTAATAAGGAATAAATAATTGATCTAATACGACATCAAAAGAATTTCTGGATAGCAAAGGGACCCCAAAGATTTTATCCCCGGGACACCGACTTGGCTCTCTGCGCCTCTGCTTGTAGTTACACTGGTGCAGTGAGGCCCTTGCCCCGGGGACACCATAACATACTTTTTCCTTTTTTTTTAAAAATTATATAAATTGAAAACAGTCCACCGGTTGGCTTCTCCGAGAGCCCCGTTCCCATCCTCTGGGGCGCGAAATGATTACCTCTCCTGCCAGAACTCCGTAGATCATTCCTGCGCATGTGCAGCTCCTGCGCCAAACCGATCTAACCCCCATCGTCTGCGTTGGCTCGGTGGTCGAAACGGAGAGAATTCCTAGACAGATCAGATACTAGATACCTAGAACACAAGAGCGGGTTGTTGCTCCTCCTTCGATTCTTTCCCCGTTGTTTATGGTGATGGACCTGCTCATAGTGATGATACAGGACCGGCTTCTGTGAGAGATTGACCAGCACAATGATGTCCCTTACGACTTGAAAAGCCAGTGGAATGAGTTGAATTCTTTCCCCCTCCACCAGTTGTTTTTCTACCCGTGTTTATACTGAAACAGTATTCTCATGCGGTACTCTTCTGGATTGTATTTTACGCGTTTTCCGGTATAGTGTGTACCTGGTATTATAAGGTAAGATACCGTTTTTTGTTTTTATATATTTTTTTTAAACTGCACTTTTATTTATTTAATTAATTTATTTATTTATTTCAAATTTCCTTTACCACAAAATCAGATTTTGTGGTATAGACTTACTTCATCACCACGCCACAAATATGTATTGGGTTGTATCTGAAATCGATATTTCGGGTTCCACAGATATTTAAATTATGAGTGGTCTTGGAAAGTATATTTCTATCCTTCTTTAAATATTTTTACTTCCTTGTACGTAGTATAAGGAAGTAATGTGATCCCGAAAAATTTTGGGGGCCAAATTTCGACATAAAAACCGATTTTGACTACCTCTAAATTTAATTAAAAAATTTTTTTCGATACATCTCATCGTAGGCTAGCATGCACGATCATATTAACGCGTCTGCAACTCATTTTGACCAGTGGCGAGTCTACTGTGGCCAGTTTTTCCATGCCGTCTGTACGTACGTACGTACGTATGTATGTAACTCGCATATCTCAAAAACTAATGGTCGTAGAATGTTGAGATTTGATATTTAGGATTGTTCTATGATCTAGTTGTGCACCTCCCCTTTTGGTGGCAATCGAATGGATAGTTTATGTACAGGACCGCCCAAAAGATTCGAAATACATTACGCTCTATGGGCCGAAATTCATTAAACTCGCCTAACTCAAAAGCTATTAGGCGTAGAATGTCGAAACTTCATATTTTGGATAGTTGTAACATCTAGTTGTGCACCTCCCCTTTTGGTTCCATTCGACTGGATAGTTTATCTACAGGACTGCCCAAAACATTCGAAATACATTACACTCAATGGGCCGAAATTCATTAAACTCGCATATCTCAAAAACTGTTAGGCGTTGAATGTTGAAACTTTATATTTAGGATTGTTGTAACATCTAGTTGTGCACCTTCCCTTTCGGTTCCATTCGACTGAATAGTTTATCTACAGGACCGCCCAAAAGATTCGAAATACATTACGCTCTATGGGCCGAAATTCATCAAAGCGTTTTTTAGAGGTATTCGGCTATTTCAAACGACTCAGAAGTGATATATGCTGTAAAAAGTTAGAAAATGAATTTCTCCATTAAAAAAAGTGTCTTTTTCATTTATAGTTCTGCTACAGGAACACTCAAAAGATTTCCAATACATTACGGTCAATAGCAATTTTAGGGGCATTCATCCATTTCAAGCACAATACCGTCCTACCACATAAGTTAGGTAATGGTCCGACCACGGTCACGTGCCTCCCTCAAGAACTATGCCAAAAGTCGCCAAGCTTGGCGACTTTTGGTGTATGTGTGTGCATATTTAACTCTCAAATCTCAAAAACTATTATGAAATTTCATATATAAGAATGTTGTAACATCTAGTTGTGCATCTCGATTTTTGGTTCCAATCTACTGGAGAGTTTATTTACAGGACCACCGAAAAGAATTTCAGTACCTTAATGTCTATGGACATCTTCAATATAATACAGTCATTGTTTGGTACATGCCCAAAATCTCGCCGTCTGTCCTCGACCTTGGCGAGTTTTGGCGAAATATCGCCAAATTTGGCGATAGTCAGTCATTTGGTCCATGCCCAAAGTATCGCCATTTGTTATCGTTCTTGGCGAGTTTTGGCGGAATATCGCCAAATTTGGCGATAATCTGTCATTGTTTGGTTCATGCTTAAAATCTCGCCAAATGTCTTCGACATTGACGAGTTTCGCCGAAATATCGCCAAATTTGGCGCCAAAAATTATTTCCTATTTTGTATAACTCTAAAACTTTATCCCGTAGATTTTTTAACTTTGTATTTAGAACTATTGTAATATCTAACTGTTTTCAATATCTTTTTTGACAGCAATCGACTGAGAATTTATTTACAGGGTGAGCCAAATGACTTTAAATACATTGAGGTGTATGGATGCATTCAATTCATTGAAAGTCTGTGGTCAATGACTACTTTGGCTATCCCCAAAATCTCGCTGACTATCTCAAGTTTGTCGGCTTTTGGTGAAATATCGCCAAATAAAGTGTCAGAAGGAAATCTTTCAAATTGAACTCAGCTTGGCGATATCGAAATATTTGGCTAGAAATCGCTAAACCTTACTATTATTGATATTTTATCTCTTTCAAACAAATAAATTTAGAGGAAGTGCATCGAAAATATTTTTGATCTAATGGACGTGCAAGGAAGTCATGTGTTGGACACATCAGATTTTTTTTAAAACATTTTTGCTTAAATTATATTTCATAGTCCTTTAGAGTGTATCTATTTAAAAACGTAGCTTTTGAAAACATTTCTAGTGTTTAAATTTTTTCTCCCCATTGTACATCGCAACAAGAAAAACACGAATATAAAAACACGTTTTTTTTTTTTTATCCCACTTAAATAGGCCAAACAAATAAAACGTTTTTGCTCACTTTTTAACGTTTTCCAACTAGGTTGAAAAGTGTTTATGATTTCGATTTGTCTGTCTGTCCGTCTCTTCGTCCGTGCTCCAACTCCCGTAAATATGCATTCGACGAAATTTAAATATGTTATTCTTATCTACTGTACCATGTACCCTATTGAAAATGGTTTATGTAGTAGCATTTATAGTTTTTCCACAAGGGCACTCAAAATATTCCAAATACATTACGCTCTATGGGAAGTTATTCTTTAAAGCGTATCATCCTTACTAAACAGTTACGCTGACCCCTGACCTGAGATAAAACTTTTCCGCCATTACTGAAAAAAGATTACAAAGTTAACACAAAAAGCCTAATAACATCTATACCGTTTCTACGATCCACTTGAAATTTTTCATAATTATGTATAAAAATATAGAAAACAATCTGCGCTACTTTAAAAATTTGAAAATCCACCTGTTCCCTCATTTTAAACCTATTTTTCGCTATTTTCAGCTCTTTTATTTCCGAAAGTAAAAAAGTTTATCATTTACGTGACTAAATTAGATAATTCAAGTGATAATTACGTCATATGGACGTCATACTTAACAAGCTTTTTCCAGATTTATAAGTTTATTTATTTGTTTTTTAAATAAAATGATTTCCTCGCGCATATTCACAGGGAAATTAAATCTTTGGAATGGGAAAAGTTTCCGCACGGTCCCAGAAGAGCATGAAATTCGATTTCAGGATCTATTATATTGATGTGAAAGTTTGTCTGTTTGCTTGTTTGTTTGTCCGGGAACTCCTCCCATACCATCCGACCGATCGGCTTGAAATTTTGCACAAATATTTAAAACGTCATTGAATAGTCCGTAGTCTACTTTAAAATTCTGAAAATCCACCTGTTCCCTAATTTTTAACGATTTTTTGCAATTTTCAGGGTAGAAAGCTACTCAAATGTCCGATTTGAGCACATTAGTGAGCATAGTTGACAAAGTTAGATTTATTTATTTATTACCTTCAATAATTCAAGTGAGATTGACGTCATTTTGATGTCGCGAGTGTAAAAATGCATTAGAAATCCCAACTAGGTTAACTAGCTTTTACAAAAATTACACCACAAGCGAAATAATAAACTTCCACCTTATCAGATGATGTAGAAAAGTAAAACAACGTGTATTTTTTCTTCTTCATTCACTAATTCATGTTAGATATCGCAACTGAGAATGATGTCATTTTGACGTCATGAGTTTAAAAATGAGTTAGAAATCTAATTAGGGCTGGGATGCAGACCTCTATTGACCGTCATTATAAACCAGTTTTATTGACGATTCCAGTTTTTAAACCAATAATAAAACTAGAATCAGTCAATAAACTGGTTTCTATGACGGTAAATAGAGTCTGAATGCCAGCCTTAGTTAAAAGGCATTGACGTAAAAATTTATTATTAGAAAAACCCAAAGTATTTTGTTTAATGCGCGAGCTACCCTTGGCGATTTTTGAATTCTTTGATTTTTCAGCCACCGTAGTAACGAACTTAAACTTGTGTTTTTTAAAATCTTGAGAAATTCGAATGTCGCCTAAAGATGAAAAATACTAATTGACATAATACATAGTATTCGCAATCGGTTTGACGACGGTCGTCGTATTCCCAAAAATCGTACAAAATGTCGCCAAGTTTGGACGACTTTTGGCGGTATATATATTAGATATACTTTTTGTTGTTGAATTCCAGCAACTTAGCAAGCTCATGGCTCAATATTACTCCGTTTGAAAACTACTGCGAGAAACAATCACACTCAACTACTCGGAGTCAGAACGTGACGTCATAAATTAAAAGTTGCGTGAAATTTATAAACTCTGCAACACAATTTAACGTCCTATTCGCAATTTGAGCTATTCTAAATAGTTCCTCGAGGTTAGACAGCTTGATGTTTTACACGAGACAACCATGGAGGTAAATATTTATATTGGGACAGGTTGGATATTTTCCACCACGCCGAGATGAAATATTTTGTGGTGCTAAATACATCAATCTGACAAGACTATAAATAAAAATATATGGAGAGCTGTTTTAATGGCAATGCATAATTCTAAAGAATCATCAAAGAGTAGAAAGCCACCATTGGTTTAAAATATCGAATCTGTTTCTTTAGATTGAGCATTAAAGAGGGAGAAACGAAGATAGATAATATTGTTGTTGTTGTCGTGTCGTCTATCCATGGAAAGAGGAGTGAAAACATTAGTTTCCTACAGTGCGAAGAATGGGCACGCATTATATATAATAAAAACTGAATATGAAGTTATTTATTTTAGGTGGACAAAGATTAAATATATTAAGTGTAGACATGCTTTCGTCAAACTTTTTTTTCTAGAGCCCGTTGCAATTGCCTCCACTACGGGCTTTGACTTCCAGTTTTAGAGATATTCTGCTATTTGAAATGAAACAAAATTGATATATGTTGTTAAGGATTACCAGATGAAGCTTTCCATCGAAAATAGGGTCTGTGTGTGTGTATATAGTTAAATAGTTCTTCTATAAGAGCACTCAAAATAATTCCAATACAATACGGTCAAAGGCAGTTTAAGAGACAGGCATCTATTTAAAGCATATAATACTATACAGTATAATTAGCTAATAATCCGACGACGATCAAGTGCCTCCCTCAAATTGTGCCAAAAGTCGTCAATTTTGGCAAGTCTTGCGATAAATTGTCAAATAGGGTACAAAAAAAAAAAAAAAAAAAAATGATTTGAAAAATGAACCGAGATTGGCGATATTTTCATTATTTGGCGGTAAATCGAAAAATATATAATGTGATAATATTAAGCTATGACGATTTCAGTGGTAATTTTGAGAATTCGTTACTCGTGCTGTAATCAATTGATTTAGTGTATTGTGTTTTGTTAAGGAATGGCTAAGGGCTATCTGCGTGGGAGTGTGTGTGTGTGGGGGGGGGGTCAGTTGCATAGGTGGAATTTCTCCGACCGACGAAAATCCGTTAATGCGTAAGAACCCAAAACGGGTTAACGGATTTACATGGAACAAAAGTGCAAACTTTTATTTTTAGTGCTTGGAAAAGGAACTTTAGACTGCTAACCCTTAAAAGAATAAGTTTCTGGTTCTCCGTGTTCGTCCTATGCCGTTATGTACTATAAAATGAATATTTATATTTTTAACTTACCAACAAATTTGAATGATTTCAGTTCGTTTGTCGGTTCTGTTGTTCATCCGTCCAATGTTCTAACTGTCGTAAATATATGTGCGAGATTTTTTTTTTCTGTGTACAGTACCGTGTACCCTCTCAAAAATAGTGTAAGTAGCATTTACAGTTCTTCTACAGGAGAAAAAAAAATCAAATATATCGCACTCTATGAGCAGTCATACTTGAAAATGTATTTTAGAGATTCGGTTTTTTGAAAGAAAACAATGTTGGCATACATAATATTAAAGCTCTCAAAGTAATGCTCTCCATTGAAAATAGTGTCTGTATTATTAATAGTTCTTCTACAGGAAAACTCAAAATAATTACAGTACATTACAATCTGTGGCATTTGAGAGACACTAATACTTTTCTAGCACAAGACAATGAGCATAAAATTTTTAGATTTTTCAGTTAAACAATGGAATTTTTAAAAATCTCTTTTACAAGGTCTCATAAAAGTACATTTATAGTGATAATACAACATTTTTTTATCTCCGAGATATCATCAGATTTAAGGAAAATACTTTGCCAAATTTGGCTCAAAAACATTGATGTGCTAGAAAGTGTTTTATAATCACTGCGTTTGGCACGATTTATCTTTCTTGTTTAAAACTAAAGGCGTTTAAGTAAATGATTTTAGTACCATCTTAAAATGTAAAAATTTAAAAAGTTGGAAGAAAGATATCAAATAGGATAAAGTAATTTACATCTAATTAGTTTGTTTTGTTTAAATTTTGATTGTTGACTATAATTTAGCAGAAGGAAAATTATTTTTTACAAATATCAAAACTTTATGGACTTATACTCTAATCAAGGTGAGCTGAATTATATATTTTAAGTCACTAGTATTTGTTATACTCATTTCTACTATTTTGATAAGGAGATATTCAAATATAGTAATAAGTTCATCAATTTTATCAGTATAAAATATTTGCATTTCCAGATAATCCTTACCTTACGAAATCATTATATCAAAATACGTTACAAGTTTAACATCGAACTCTTAATTCATACTAGTGATGCAACGGATATCAATTTGGCCGGATATTCGATATCCGGCCAAACTTTCAACCGGATCTCCCTTTATCCGGCAGCAGTATGTTTTCTTCTATTTTGTTTTATTTTCACTGGTTTTCTTAGATCATTGAGCTGTTAAGTTTTTTCTTTAAATTTTCTTATTAGTTTCAAATAAATCATTTAATTCAAAAATCAGAAATCCTTTTAGGATTCTTTCTATGAATTTAGTACCACCAATTTTACAGCAATAAAGTCATACAAATAACAGTGTCATAGATGTTCTTCCTCAGGAGTCAGATAAATACTTTAAAAGATCAGTTTTTGAACGAAAGACATCCTATCTCCATTCATCTGTTGGAAATTAAATGTAACAAATTTCTTTAGTTTATCAAAATTAGGGGGGGGGGCATTTTCTCACTAGTCAATTTATGGTGGGGAAAAAAAGGTAACTGAATTCTTACAAAGATTGAAAAACTGTGTATTTTACAATAATTTCTTCCAGTAATAATTTACTCCAATATTAAAAAAAGGATAGAAGTACTTAATTTCCCCTGCATTTTCTATACATGATAAAAATACATTCTAGAAAGTATTGAAAACTAAATATTTTCTCAAAACTTTGTTTTTTTTTGCATTTTTTATTATTGTAGTGTTTAGAATTTATTAATTTATTACGTTTATTTATGTTATTTCTCTGTATATAATTTTAGGCCGGATGTACTGCCAGATATTTGCAATATCCGGATTTTGCCAATTATCCGGCATGTTAGCCGGATAGGCCAGTTGCAGTATGCTTGCCGGATATCCTTTGAATCCCTAATTCATTCTGCAACTTAAAAAATAAAAAAATTATATCTATTAATATGCACTTATCAAGCTGAGTAAAGAAATGTTTTTAAATGACAAAAATGCTTTTAGACCGTTTACAAATATCATGCTAGGAGAGATAGGGGGAAGTGGATCTAACATTCCTTCTTCTGCGTACAAATTTTTCCGTACTTAAAACCATTGATGTTTAACTTTCCGCAGTGTGACACGGATTAAGGCACTGAGGTAGCATGCAGAGCGAAAAGATGTTCACGAAAGGTTAAAGCAATAACCGAGATGTTAAATGAAAGCCTCCAAAAAATACTAAATTTTTGTATTTTGTGCTTTCAGAGTGTGGTGGGGATGATATATTTCAAAATTTAATGAAATTTCAGTTGAAATAAAATAAATTATTATTTTTTTCTCGGGGGAATTTGTCGATGATGCGCTTTTTTCCAGTTATTTTACAGCATTTATTCTACCTTGCCACCACGAGGTAAAGAGCAAAACTAAATTTAAATTTTCTTTTCTGTGTGTATCTTCCTGTGATGAGCGCTATAATATACAAGTTATAAGGCATGACAAATAATCTGTACGTACAATAAAATTGTACTATTTGCTTATAGTTTCTTTTCTTTCCTTTTCGAAGTACGACCCCGAGCACAAAAGCATTTCCAATTAGTACAATGTGTCCCATAAACTTATGAGGTGAAGTACCAAATCTAAGCGTTTCATCATACAACGTCGCAGAGATATCCTCAAAGAAAGATGATCGGGAATTAAACATGATTTTGAATGTAAACGTTTATTGCTAGAGTGGAAAAAGAGACTTTCTTTCGTCACTTCTGTGCGACCCCTGAAATGCGATCATTCGACGTGATTTTTTCCTTTCGAGAACCATGGAAAAGTGGTTTAAGTCAGAGTTATATTTATCTTCATATCTCTGACACTTTTTAAGGTATAATGCTCAAATTTTGCATGTCACCTGATGAGTGTATGGGTCACATTTTACCGACTTAGGATTTCAATAGTTGCAAACCTTCTCCAGACTACAAGGATTATTTTTCAAAAAGCCGTGCTTAAATCTGTGCAGTACTTTTTAGTCTATAGAAGAAACACACATTTGAACGCTACCTTATATCTGCAGATGTATGAAAAGAAATTACAAGAAACATTTTTTGTAAATTATAAAACTTTTACTTTAGTGATTATTTATATTAGAAGGCCCAGAGTAAAAAAAAAAAAGTTACCAAACTAATTTACCTGCGTTTCCATTTCTTGTTTTATTGTCAAGTTTAGAGTATAGTAGGATAAACTAGAATATACTTTTTCAAGAGATGCTATTTCAATATAAATCCTTCCCCTAAAGAGAATAGGTACTGCAGTATAAATCCTTTATGGCCGTTTGATATTTACAGGCGTTTTAGCTAAAAATGCCTGGAAAGTTAAAACGTTGCACCATCAAGGTTAGTGCTGCTTCTACCATTAAAATGTCCTGGCAGCATTAACCTTGAGATTTTCTTCACAATTAAGTATACCTTGTTGTCATTGCCCCCAACTTGGTCTATGTCACTCGGGGGAAACCTTAATTTAAGCCTCTCCCTAAGCATGGCGCCCAGGACAAATCTTAAATTTGGCAGTGATATTTTCTAATGAAAAAAAAAAGCATTCTTTTTTTAAAGTCAAATTAAGGAAAATAAATGTTATCTTGCTTTTCTTCTTCGATATCCTTTTCTCTCGAAGTGAGTGAAGTTTTCTTAAAACTTTGTTTGTCGAAAATACTTAAACACTTTTAATCATTGATTTCGCTGAGAAAAAGGAATCTTTTTTCATTAAATCACGTTTTAAGTGATTGTCTAGACAGACAATGGTTACTTTAATTCTGAAATCAATTATCATGAGACGGCGCTTTTTCCAGTGTTTATACTCCTTCAGTGTGCCAATCGATTCGGCACTCGAGAAACGGACAAGACCGCCGTTAAAGGATTAACTAGTTTAAGTTTTATTATTACTTTTTTGAAATAGTTATTTTGCGCCATAACTCTTACAGTCTCATTTCGAAAATTAGCTACCAGGAACGTATCCAAGTGTTGATCCAAGGGGGGTGGGGGGTCTGCCCGGCCCATTTCTCGAAATATGAGCAGTGGGCCGGGGCTTTAAATCGTAGAATTGAGTGGGGCGTAAGCAGCAGGTCTTCTTGCAAACAACCCTCTCTCATGAAGTCTTTTGGAAACAGTCACCTTTGATATACGGGTTCCTGTGACTGCATTCGAATCACGAGAGAGCTGAGAAGCTGTAGCACTCCTGTTGCACAATGGACAAATGGCGATCTTCTCTGGCCGTCGCGGCTCTTGGACGACCTTGCCCAGGCGTTCTCTCGGTGGACCCGTTATCCTGGAACTGTTTCTATAAGTTACACACGACGCTGGGCGTTAAATCGAACTGTCAACAAATCTAGACTTGCGATAGGCCTGCTTCTAGCCACCCCACAATTCGCCACCTCGTTCCATCATGTAACCGTTGGTGGTTACTTATTTTTACTGTTACAATTTGAAACTAGCCAATTGCTGAAAAATAACACCAAGAAATTCGCCGAGGTGTGCTAGCGAACGAAATGCGTCTTAACTTACGTGCGCTTATAAAGCCTGTTTCTCTACTGGTTCCGCCTACACACACGTGTAAGCATGCTTATTTGACGTACAATATTTGCATTATTGTCTAGAAGCAGTGGTTTTACTTTCAGTTCAGCTCTTTTCATGAAACTCGATAAAATATGCAAATTCTCTTAATTTATTTAACAGCGTATAACTAACCATATGAGCTCAATATCTATAGTTCACTTACTATTTAGAAAAAAATAATTAAGATATGTACCACTTTGCTTACAAAAAGTGTTTAGTTATATTCTGGCATTGTTGGCAGCTATGATTAAGGGGCAAAATGTATATTTAACTGGGTGATTTGCAAAAAGGTGGGTACACAAATACACATCCTAACTTAAAGTTATCTAAAAAAAACAAAAGCAAAATTAGATCTTATAATTGAAAATTTTTTCTCGGCGATTTTTTTAGTTCTGCTCAGAAACAAGAACTGGCAGCATTTATTACTAAAGTTTTTTGTAAATATCCTTAAATTAAAACATTTTAGCTTTATATTTATTTAACTTTATATTTAATGACTAAAAGTCCATGGTTGCTGCAGAAACTGGGGAAGATTGATAAATAAAAACTTTATGTTTTTAATAATATTTTTGAATCTGTCTAATCCACAGAGGAATTTTAATAATTAAATGATATTCTGTAAAATATTAAAACGTATAGTTCCATGGTCGGGTGCTGCAAATTTTTAATTATTGAAATATGAAATTTATCTGGAATGCTGTCTAAGTTTAGCTTATCCAGATTAATCTATTTAATTATTAAAAAATGAAGTTTAATGATTAAAAAAGGAAGTTTAATAATTAAAACATAAAGATTTAATTATTAAACTTCATGTTTTAATTATTAAACTTCATGTTTTAATTATAAAACTTCATGTTTTAATTATTAAATTTAATGTTTAATAATGAAAACACAAAGTTTCATGGATTAGAAAAAAATCTAATTCCATGGTCGGGTGCTGCTGAGACTGAGAAAGTTTGATAATTATAATAGATGAAGTTTAAAATTCAAAGTAAAATCAATTGGTTCCCAACAACTGTATTTTTGATGAAGGGCTCCGACATTTGCTATTTAATTGGCAAGCTGTACAAATGGTTAATTTTGGACATCTGTTATGTTAACTGATGTCTCTAAAACACAAAGAAAAATATCAAAAACGTTTTTCGGAGTTTCATAATCAAAATATTGAGTGGATTCAATAAAATGATGATTTGTTTACTATTTCGGCCAACATGCGTCAGTAGCATGCTTAAAATATTGAAGAAATGCTACAAGAATCACACAATGAGTTCTTGACAGTTCTTTTTGTCAAAAAGTGATGAGAGAAACAACGCTACTTGCTTAAATAAGCTTAAATAAATCATATGTAAGTATCTCAACTTATTCAGGAGCCTTTAAAATAATTTTTTAAACTTTTTAAAGCATTTTAAAAAGTTTTTGTGTGTTAAAAGGTTTTGTATATAAACCAAGATGTCCAAGTCGCGTAATGATCGAAACATCGATTTCTTTAATGTTTATTTTATTGTCACAGTGTTTCCAATGTCCCCAAAAGAAGAAAATCATAAGTTACAATCTCGTTTCTCCAAATCAACAGCTTTTATTCGTGAAATGGAATATATTTAGTTGAAATAATGATTATTATCATTGCTGAGCATGTCAAACACATATGTACAGTCGAAACAAAATGGTGGCAGCTTCGATATTTAAAAGTTTTCGGACATGATTATTTAAAAAATAAGATTTATAAGGAGTAGTAAAACCTCACTAACTTTATAAATTGACATTCAATGTTTGTAAGTGTTTTATTTTATTAGGAATATTTTTTTTTTCTCAAAAAATGTACTTAAGAAAATTATTTGACGAATTCAAATTGCGTAACGATCGGAACACTAATAAATTTTTAAATAAATTTTTGAACAAGGTATAATATAATTTTTATTTAGAATTCATAGTGGTAAAACCCGAAAATTTTAAAGTTTTTTTTTATTATTAAATCAAGACTGTTTTATTTTTTAAATAAAGTTCTTTTATAAATGCCATATATTTTGTAGAGTTTCATAATTTAAAACTTAAATTGTAATTTAGATTAACAGTAAATTGCTCTTAAATAGCAATAAATTTGTTTCTGTTTTTTTTCACTCTCTTAATTTATATCTTAATTGTTTAAAAGAAACTAAGTTCGATACTTCTAATAATGAGTCAACGTGAGACCAAAAACATTTGTTTAAATGCATAGAACATGCATAATTGAAATTAATATGTTGCATATAATATTTGTTTCAGATATGACTCACGAAAACCAACTTTTCAAAAGACATAACGAACTTCTAAAAATAAAGAAGAAAATATTGTACATTTGATTAACTATATGCAATTATATGGAACCTATTTAATACCTTTTTAGCCCCTAACATTTTTTACATACATAACTTAAAAATTTAATGTTCAAAATCAGTAGTAAAAAGATCAGCAATGTCTAAAATCTGTAATATGTAGATTGAAGATGTCCGAAACTGTAACCTACTGGGCAAAACATGTTTAAAATGTGTAACTTACAGATCTGATAATTAAATGTTTTAATTAGTAATTTTCCAGAACAGTTGCTGTCTTTTTATGTTTGTATACTTTTTTCTTGGCTTATATACTATAATGTTAAAAAAAATTAAAGTGAAATTCAAAAATTTGGAAAATGGATTATACTTAACATTTGGTGACCCACCTTTTTAGAATCTCCCAACTGTTCATTTAGAAACAAAATTACATGCATTAAAACTGAGTAAATGGATTCAATTTTATAATAAATATAAACATTTTCGCAAGCAGTTATGCTGTCTTATTTATAACGGAAGGAGTCAACTTTTTAAAAAACAAAAAGCAGAATTTTAGGTAAATTGGGTTTTCCCTCGAGCAAAAATTGCTTTCCCAAAACTCCCCCCACCACGTCACACAGAATTGGTCAATATTTCTGAAATAACATGTATTTTTCTAACATACCCTAATAATTACTTGATTAATTAAAAAATATCCATTATTATTTCATCATCCTGTATTTTTATATTTTGAAAAAGATTCTTTACTCATACCATTCTTCAGATTTTCAACAGTTCTTAAGAGATCTAAAGGTGGGAAAAATAAAAGTAATTGGTACGAAAAGACAAAGAAACCTCAATAATTTTAATTCGGAAATACAGATGAAACGTGTTCCAGAAGTAACAAACATATATCTATATAAATAAAATTAGACTTTTGTCTGTACATTTCTTGGAATTCAAAAATTTTGCGATTTCTATCCGTTTCAAGCACCCGGGAATCCGATGCGACCCTCAAAAAAAAGTTTGTCTGTCTTTCATTCTGTCGTTCTGTCGTTCTGTCGTTCTGTCATTCTGTCATTCTGTCCGTGACGCTTTTTCTGTTTAAGCATCACGTAAAAACGGCTGAAGCGAATGATATGAAATTGGGTGTCATGATAGGTGGTCACTCAACTTAAAACATAGGCGTGGAATTTTAAAAGAATCTTGATTGGATTTTGAGATTTTGCGAAAATCGTTTCAAACTGCGTAAATTTGTGTTCAAGCATCACGTAAAAACGACTGAAGCGAATGATACGAAATTGGGTGTCATGATAGGTGCTCACTCAACTTAAAACATAGGCGTCCAATTTTTCAAAAATCTTGATTGGATTTTGAGATTTTGCGAAAATCCTGTCAAACTGCGTAAATTTGTGTTCGAGCATCACGTAAAAACGACTGAAGCGAATGATATGAAATTGGGTGTCATGATAGGTGGTCACTCAACTTAAAACATAGGCGTCAAATTTTTAAAATTTTTCATTAGATTTTCAGATTTTGCGAAAATCGTTTCAAACTGCGTAAATTTGTGTTCGCACATCACGTAATAACTGCAAAGGTGAAAAAATGATATTTGGTGAAATGATAGGTGGTCACTCACCTTGAACTATAAGCATCTAATTTTAAAATCGATCCGATTTCGAGATTTTGCGAAAATTGTTTAAAACTGAGTGAATCTTTGTTCCCGCATTACGTAATAACGACTAAAGCGAATGATATGAAATTTGGTCACATGATAGATGGTTGCTACACATAAACTATAGGTATCCAATTTTTTAAACATTTTCATTAGATTTTGAGATTTTGTGAAAATTCTCTCAAAATACGTTTATATTTCTTCAAACATCAAGTAATAACAACTAATACGAATGATACGAAATTTAGTGATATGAGTGGTAGTTGCTAATCTTAATTTATAGGTGTTGAATTTTTAAAATATTTTGATTACATTTGGAGATTTTGCGAAAATCGTTTTAAAATGCTGAAATTTTGTTCCAGCATCACGAAATAAAGACTGCAGGGAATGAAACGAAATTGGGTGACAGGATAGGTTGTCATTCAACTTAAATTCTAGGCTTCCAATTTTTCAAAGATGTTGATTAGATTTTGAGATTTTGCGAAAATTATTTCTATATTCGTAAATATTCGTTCGCGCATCACATAATTACGACTAAAGCGAATGAAATGATATTACTTAGTGACTCTTTTAACCTGTAATATTTTAACGATACATAAAAATTATAACTTCGCTTTCTTTACTTTGGCAACATACTCCATCCATTCTGTGTACTCCTACAATGCTGACGAAAGTTCTTACTTTTTGGAAATTTGCATTCACTAACCCGTCAAGGACGGGTACTTCAGCTAGTTATTTCATATTAATTACTTCCAAAAATTAATTTAATTATTAATTTTAGTGTAAAATAATTAATACAGTTAGTATTGATTAAAAAATTTAGTTTTAAATTAATAAAATATATTATTAAGTAACATGAACTAAACTATTTAAATTTAAACTAATTAGTTCGAAATTATTTTTTTAAATAAACTAATCAATTTTATATTTCATCTGGTTTTAATTTTGATACTGTCCGTTGGATTAATTTAAAGTTTCAGTCAGCCAATTTTGCTACCATTTCTCTGCTTATTTGCTCAGGATTTACGAATTCTGTAAAGATGCTTAAGCTTTTATGTAAAATAAGAAAATAAATAACAAAGAGAAACAAAATAGTTAGCTCAAATAATGCAGCATTTAAAAATTTTAAAAGACTAGGGGCCAAGGTCCCTAGACTCGCTACGCTCGCTTTTCGTATGAGGCATTCGGCCCCTAATAAGGCCTATTCATAAAAAAGGCATAATTTCGACGAACAAAACCAAAAGGTTGGATCAGATAGAATGTTACCGAGCTACACATTGCTTGGTTCTTGCATGTTGCTTGGAACATAAAAGTTTAAACTTCGCACTATTTTTAATTATGTGAAATCCATGGAACACCTTGTGTATTAGCCAATTATGGCGAATTTTCATAATTTGGCGACTTGAGTATATGCATAGTTAATAATTAGCTCAAAGAAAAAAGTTCTTTCTATGTTTTCTTTGATAAAAACTACGGAACAGCCAAGGTAGCTTGCCACCAATGGCGACTTTTCATTACATCATCTCGCCGCACTAGCAAATATCCAAAGTGTACTATATCTGCTATAATGTCATAGTTAACGCCACCAAATATTTCTACTGGTAGCAAATACTCCAGCTGGACCGAACCGGCTTTAAAATAATCTGCATTTTAATTATTTTTCATTTTCAAGATATTGGGTTCTAACATTTTTGAACTCGCGGTTTAGATTCACTCTGCTTGGAAAGATACCATTTTGCCAGATTGTACCTAATGCCAAGATGGCGCTTTTAAAATCAGTTACAATTAGTTATTCTGTTTTGGAAAAACGAATAATCGCTCATTCTAAACTCCTGTTGTCTAAGCGAACTTACTATTTGAAAATTGTCAACTTTGTGTAACACACTTTGAGTTATTTATTTCGTATATTTTTTAAATTGGCGTAAAATGGGTGTCAATATTCTTCATGTTTGTCAATTTCACGCAATTCTACATACTTGGAATTGCTTTGTTGCAAAGGAATGAATGATTTTTATGCCAAATCTGGCAACCATTATGTTTTATTTTTTCAGTTTTTTATTAATAGCTTCTAAAATAATTCGATTTTTGGAATTTAAGTCAGCTTATCAGTTTCCTCGGAACTTTCTGAATCCGCGGACACTTTTCTCGAAATTCAAATCCCAACGGTTTAGGAGAAGAAAGCCGAACACGCTCTTGACAGCGGCGGCGGCCGTTACTTTTTTTTAGAATAGAAAGAAAACAATATCCACCTTCTTACTGTTTGTTTAGCAAGAAGTTCAATTAAAAAAATTACTAATATGAATATTTTTACAGCATGAAATTACTTTAGCCGATAGTATCAGTACGTTTTTAAAGTGCTGAGTAACCGATTTACCTCTTAACGTTATTCAGCGATCGATTGACTGGACCCGGCTCGCATCCCCAAAGTCACTGGTAGATGGGATGTATGAATTGGGCCCTCCTATCTCTTCTTCCAAAGGCAACGAGGAAAGCTAATATTTTAACTGAGATATCCAAGGGAGAAGCAGATCTTCCTCATACGACATATGTTACAGCAGGAGGGGGAGGTGATATCTTAATCGGAACAGATACATTTTCTGCGAAGCAGTTCCATCCTCTGAGTTTCACGGAAAAAGGGAATAATGTAAAATTGTTTTCTCAGCTCACAGTGAAGTATCCAGGAAAGGCTAGTGTGTGTGTGAGAGAGAGAGGATGGGGTGGGGGTTTCGAGGAGGGGGATTATAGCGAAATACTTTGCTAGATTTCTTCTATTAACTTTTAATGATGAACATAGGTTTAACCTATTTACAGTCATCATGTACGGTGAATATTTATAATAGACGCAACGGTGAATATTTTACCTGAACTGTGATCTGTGCTGCTTCCCAACTTGGTTCGTTCTCCATTGGAAAACCTATTGGAGTCCAAATTGGGTCCCAATGGAAAGCAGAAATTAACTACTTCAATCTTCATAATAAGACCACAAAACAACAACGACAAAAAAAATCATGTTTCAAAGTTAAAATTAATAAAAGACATTCCAAAATGACACACACACACACACACACAAATATAAAACAAAACGACCGTTTTCTCGCTAATTCCAGTGAAAGGGTACGTTTCTCTTGTTACAATATTTTCCTGCACTACGGAATATTTATTTTATACTAATATATTAAAATACCTACTCTCTTCCTTCGATGTTATTTATCTTTACAGCGATATAGTATATTTTTCCCCAAAACCCACAGTAAGAAATATTTTACTGTCCTAAATATGCAATCTAGTTTTTTTTAATTACACTACACAAAGGAAATAAAAGTGTATTTTACTAATGGGTGGTAAAATCCAAAACGAGTATAGTTAGTTTAGGAAACATTTCACACCTCTTTCGGGCCTTGCAAATCTCGAAAACTCGTGGGCCAAATAATAAAATGTGTTGTAATAATTGCTTCGATTTCGTTTATTTTTCAAATGCTCAACGCGCATCATAAGAAGTGATTTGTAGAGAAAAGAAAAAGAAAGACCCGTTATAGAAGAAAATTCTCTTGTTTTAGGGATGGACGCGAGACGTGCGAGACGAGAATCGGGGCTGTCTCGTCTCGTCTCGCAGTGGTAAACCTCTGTCTCGTCTCGCGTCTCGTCTCGTCTCGCAAACACTGTGTCTCGTCTCGCGTCTCGCAAAGAAATTGCTGTCTCGCGCGAGACGCGAGACGTCTCGCGAGTCTCGCAAAATTAAGGACTGCGGGAAAGTTTGAGGATAATATCGGTACAAGGATTTTTCAACCAAGGATATTCAACCATATTTCAACCTACTCAGACTAAGCATCAATACGAATGCAAGTTGCTCTACTTCTAATGTCTCTGATATACCCGAAACCGGATTATCACAGGGGCAAGGGGGGGGGGCGGTAGTCCGGTGCCCCTGAAGAAAAAGGGGGCCCATATATATCCCGATTATCTAAATTATAAATTCATATGTACTGAAATAGTAATTGTGGGGAAAAAACTGAATTTCCTCTATAATATAGGTATTACCTAATTGTCTATCACTAGATCAAGTTAGAGATAGTTTTTGGGGTGATAAATACGATTTGATTAAAGTACAAAAACTACAGTTAACTGAAATGCAATTTTCGAGTACAACAGCAGTCAAAACTGGGTTAAAATACTTAAAAAAGGGGGGCTCAGTAAAGGGGCTTAATGCGTAAAAAAGGGGATAGTAAGGGGGGCCTCAAACTTAATGCCCCGGGCCCCGTCTAAAAGTGGTCAGATTTGAACATACCGTACCGCCTTTCCTATTTACTTATTATTTTTCTTTCAACTCTTCTCTGTTTTCTTTTTTTTCCGCCTCTTTCTTTATCCTCTCCTTTGTGTGTTTTGTATATCTCTCGTCTGTTTGTTACATGTTTGTGCGTATTGTAGAGTGCTGATAGTATACCAGGACCGAAAACGAAGGAGACGCAAGTTAAACGGTAGAGGCTTCAGGCAAATTTTCGCTTTTCAGATCGTATTTATGCGAGACGGAAAAAAATACGAGAATTCTCGCGAGAAATCTCGCGCGAGACAAGACTCTGTCTCGTCTCGCGTCTCGTCCCGCAAAAAAATGCCTGTCTCGTCTCGCGTCTCGTCTCGCGAGACAATGCGAGAACGCGAGACAATGCGAGAATTCTCGCGTCCATCCCTATCTTGTTTCACAGCGGGCAGTATTTCTTTTAACCCTTTAACGCGCAGTGTTCCTGCTCAGGGAACACCAAACTCTGATGTTTTGACTGTTGCCAGTCACGAAGAATAGATTTGATTTCTATAAAAATAGTGGCGGATGACAGAGCTCCACGTGAATCCTTTCCGTTTTAGCACGCCATTTCCCGTAAAAAATGGTTACGATTCTTTTTAACAGCACTGACATCTGATGAAAAATGGAAGAATGCGAGAACAGCTGGATGGATTGCCCAATGCTGAAAAAAGGGCTGCCGTTGCCATCACTCGACTTAACGACCAGCAAGATGGCGGACGATCGAAACGTTCATCGCGTGCCACAGATCTAGAGACCCTTTTACGACGACAGCTGGCTGTGCGCGGGCACAGTCAGCTGTCGCATGAACGTTTCGATCGTCCGCCATCTTGCTGGTAGTTAAGTAGAGCGATGGCAACGGCTGCCCTTTCTTCAGCATTGGGAAAGGGTTGCGCCTCAAAGGGTTAAAGGAGAAAACAATGAGATGCTGAACTGAAAGTTACTGCAGAAATTTAATTAGTTCCTTTGGGTAAAGTTGGTATTCTTTTTTTTCTTTTATACTCTGGAGCCGATCCAAAATAGAAACTTTGCATTACTAGTTCAATTTTTCAATTTCATTAGTCTTTGCTTACTGGTTTGGTATTTACAAATTGATTTGTAATCTAACAGACAGCGCCATTTGAACCGAACGGAAAAGTATCACTCATCAGAGTTCAAAACAATCCCACTTTCTTTGTGCAGTTTTTTTAAACGCAAGATTACGTTTCTCCGTGATTATCCTTCGTACAGAAATTCTTTTTATTCTTCAACGTCGTTGTAAGCTAAAGGGTTGCATTAAAAAATGTTTTTGCGCGATTTATTCCGGAAACAGACCACCATCACGTAATAATAAATGCAAAAACTTGATAATCAAAAAATTTAAATTAAAGCAATTTTTAAAAAATCGAAAAAAAAACAGGAATGTCAGTCAGCGGATTTAAATTTAAAAAACTGAATTACTTTGGAGGATATTAACAACAACAAAACAACAACAAGCGAGTTTAGGCAGCAAAAAGTTTACTGAATTTGAGCAACAGACAGAAATGCCATTTGTAAAAATAATTCAATAATCGTGTACTGTGATTTTTAATCAAAATACAGACGACGGCTGACACGACATAAATTACGACAGCTGGCTGTGCCGCACAGCCAGCTGTCGTAAAAAAAGGGTCTCTAGATCTGTGGCACGCGATGAACGTTTCGATCGTCCGCCATCTTGCTGGTCGTTAAGTCGAGTGATGGCAACGGCAGCCCTTTTTTCAGCATTGGGCAATCCATCCAGCTGTTCTCGCATTCTTCCATTTTTCATCAGATGTCAGTGCTGTTAAAAAGAATCGTAACCATTTTTTACGGGAAATGGCGTGCTAAAACGGAAAGGATTCACGTGGAGCTCTGTCATCCGCCACTATTTTTATAGAAATCAAATCTATTCTTCGTGACTGGCAACAGTCAAAACGTCAGAGTTTGGTGTTCCCAGAGCTGAAACACTGCGCGTTAAAGGGTTAACCTTGAGCCCTCTCCACAGCTTTCCGAAATTCGAGCAGAACGAAAACAATTTTACATATATTTAAGAGGATGTGGTGTTCAGAGAGGTAAAACGCGGAGTCAAAAGGATTTACTGATTTTTTTCATGTTATAAACTGAGAAATAAAAACACTTTTCTGTGTTTGTTCCGAAATTCATGCAAGTATTCTTGTTTGCAAACAACTTCTTCATTTCTGTATGAAAAGTTCAAATCTTTGCCTAGGAGAAAATATTCAAATAGAACGCTAGCGAACATTTCCCTTGCTTCTCCGAGAGGTTTATTTGAAGGAATTTGCATATGATTAAATTGTAGTTTTGCAGCTGATTTTTTGCCGCAGATTGATTTTCGAATTTTGATCGGCGAACTTGGATAGTTGTGCGATGTGCTTTCTCTCCGACGTTAATTTATTATTCATTGAGAAGCGGTCAGTTACGACGCTATTTGCGAGCTACGGAATAAACTTAAATTTTTGAAAATATGAAAAGAGGAAAGAGAGCGAGAAAGACAAAAAAAAAAAAAAAAAAAAAAAAAAAAATTACTCTGAAATTGCTACTGCTTTAAACTTACTCTGATACTTGAACTAGTCTTAGGTTGTACCAGGGACTAGGAAAATAAGGAAGGATTAAAATGATTCGTTAACTGTTCGTCATGCAGTGACTAGATGTTCTAGCCACAAATTCGCACCCTTTATGTTGTGCCTATCAAAAAATTCAGATGCATCAGTCAATTTTCCTAAGTCTATTCACCGGATAATAATGGAATGTGTAAAAAAATGATAAAAGGTGACAAAGTGTCGTGCAACCCCCCCCCCCCCCCCCCGTCATGCGAAACATATTATACAGAAAAATTATCGATGCTTTATTAAATTGATATCAGAAATTGAACTATTACTCCAGACGTCTAGAGATGGCTAAAGGGGGGGGGGGAAACCGGGGCCCCATCGTAAATCTAATATCGGACCTGCTAATAGAAAATGACGATTGATAGAACGTGGTCCGAATTTTCTCAATTGAACGTTGAAACGGATAGAAACGTCGATCACTAGCAACGCCCCTTAGAGAGGAAAGCCGCGACGCTTACTTGTGACGTCACATCGAGTAGGTAAAGCAAAGCGTTTCCATTGGGTTTCTCCTCTCTCCGGCGGCGCGGGAGAGAGGAGAAACCCAATGGAAACGCTTTGCTTTACCTACTCGGTGTGACGTCACAAGTAAGCGCCGCGGCTTTCCTCTCTAGGGGGCGTTGTCACTAGTCCATCTCGCCCGCTTTTTTCTTAGTTAGCAGAACTTTTAGAAAAAAAAAATCATCAAAAAAGTCTAAATCTTTCTTTATATGTTTTTTGTTCCATGAGAGACCCAGGATCAGTGCGTTTTTCATTTCTAAGTAATGATATTAACCCTTTGAGGCGCAAGCCTTTCCCAATGCTGAAAAAAGGGCAGCCGTTGCCATCGCTCGACTTAACTACCAGCAAGATGTCAAAAAGGGTCTCTAGATCTGTGGCACGCGATGAAAGTTTCGATCATCCGCCATCTTGCTGGTAGTTAAATTGAGCGATGGCAACGGCTGCCCTTTTTCCAGCATTGGGCAATCTATCCAGCTGTTCTCGCATTCTTCCATTTTTTAGCAGATGTCAGTGCTGTTAAAAATAATCGTGACGATTTTTTTAACGGGAAATGACGTGCTAAAAAGTAAAGGATTCTCGTGGAGCTATGTCACCCGCAACTATTTTTATAGAAATCAAATCTATTCTTCGTGACTGGCAACAGTCAAAACGTCGGAGTTTGGTGTTCCCAGAGCGGAAGACTGCGCGTTAAAGGGTTAAAAAATATAAATCTTTCTTTATATGTTTTTGTCCCACGAGAGACCCAGGATCAGAACGCATTTCATTTCTAAGTAATGATATTAAGAGATCGATTCGCTCGAACAGATGACAAATTCGAATGACACTGGGAAGGAAGATATCTAATACTTCATCCACTCCCCATGCTGAGAACGGAAAGAGGCAATCTTAATATTTATTTCAACGGTGATATTCACAAGGGAAGCAGACATTCTTTACAAGCCGCTGCGTGTGTGGGGGATGTGTGATTTCTTAACCCTTTAACCCACAATGATCCCACTCTGGGAACACCAAACTCTGACGAATTGACTGTTGCCAGTCACGAAGAATAGATTTGATTTCTATAAAAATAGTTGCGGGTGACATAAGTTCCACGAGAATCCTTTACTTTTTACTACGTCATTTCCCGTCAAAAAATTTGTCACGATTATTTTTAGCAGCACTGACATCTGCTGAAAAATGGAAGAATGCGAGAACAGCTGGATAGATTGCCCAATGCTGAAAATAGGGGCAGCCATCGCCATCGCTCGATTTAACTACCAGCAAAATGGCGGTCGATCGAAACGTTCATCGCGTGCCACAGATCTAGAGACTCTTTTTTGATGACAGCTGGGTTTGCCGCACAGCCAGCTGCGTCAAAAAAGGGGTCTCTAGATCTGTGGCACGCGATGAACGTTTCGATCGTCCGCCATCTTGCTGGTAGTTAAGTCGAGTGATGGCAACGGCTGCCCTTTTTTCAGCATTGGGAAAGGGTTGAGCCTCAAAGGGTTAATAGGAAAGGAGATATTTTTGACAAGATACAGGATCGTTCAACCCTTTCACACTCTTTGGCAGAAAAACGAACATGTAAAATTGTCATTTTCACAAAGTTTGCATCTTTAAGAGTGGGATGGCCATTTAATCTTTTTCTCTCTGCATTTTGAATACAAACCACCACTTTTTCCGACTATTTTTAAAATCATGTAAGAGAGCTGTGAGTCTTTCCTGGTCAGAACGCCATTTAAACTGTGTTTTTATGCTTAAGTACTCCACTTTTTAAAAAAGAGTGATATAATTATGATTGGGAATATTTAACGTATCTGCAAAAGAAGATACTATATTAGAAGCTGTTAAACACAGCACAAACATACATTTTAATATCAGTTAGTCCGCCTGAAAAGCTTTCCCCCAAATAACTTAAGACACAGAACCGTAAAATTATTGAAAATTTTGACATGCTGTTAGTTTTACTATTATTACTGCCTCAAAAATATCTGAAATTTATGATGAGAGATACCTATCGTGAAAAATACATTCTGCCCAATATTTTTACGAAGCTTTTTAATTTATAAGGTTATTAAGAATTCCGATGGTTATAATTACCCTGTTGTCATAATTATTCCACCTGACTATTTGACTTCTTTGGCCGGTGTGCCTCCAGTAATAGCCAAGAAAAATCACCCTTAATTTCCTAAAGGTCTTTTTTTACATGGTAAATGAGATCAAAAAAGAAATTTTCGTATTCGTTGCTTGAGAAAAGATAAATAAAACTAAATAATAGTTGAGAACTTGTACAAAATTACACCTTTATTTTCCTGTAAGGCTGTGCTACATGGTAAATAGGTCTAAATAAGATATTTTTTTGATTTACCGCTTTAGAAAAGATGGACAAAACTAAATTTAAAAAAAATAAATTGGTCAAAATTGAGCTTTTTTGGGAGGGGGGTGGTGGGAATTCCATATGTGTTGGTGCTACATGGTAAATTAGGTGAAACCCTTCTCTTTTTTTTGGTACTTATAAGCTTTACGAAGTATAGCTTTTTTTTTTTTTTTTTAATTCGTGTTTGGAGATGCAATCTTCACTCTGACAAAATATCGAAGAACTTTTTTGTAGCTTTACAGAAGATGGGCAACGTTAAATAATGGTTGGATAAAACTGGATGAAACTTCAGCAAATACATAACTTTCATCTTTTAATTCGTATTTGTTGATGCTAACTTGACAAAGATGCCGCCCATCGCTGCTGGACGTGTTCATAGTATCACGTGCTGTCAAATAGAGATGAATTCGGGCTCATTTTTTGAAGCCCGAGCCCGCCCGAGCCCGAGCAATATTATTAAAGTTGGAGCCCGAGCCCGCCCGAGCCCGAAATGTCAGCTAAAGACAAATAAAAGTAACTACTTCATTAAGAGGATACAATAAATTTTGGAGCTTCACACACCTTCTAGTCCCCCGTGCCGCTATTTTTTGAAATAAGTACGTCTATTTATCCCATGAATCACTTTTTAAAATCTGTTTCAAGGAGTATGTTCAACAAAGAAGAAATTTTTCACGAGCCCGAGCCCGCCCGAGCCCGAACGCAATCGTGAATTACAGAGCCCGAGCCCGAGTCGGGCCCGGGCTCGGGCTTTCGGGCTCGGGCTGAGCCCGTCTCATCTCTACTGTCAAATACTTCGACCTGATAAGTACATACTCAAGTCAAATTTTGTTAAATTATTTTTGGTTTCGTTTCGTTATGATTGTGAATAAGTGTTTAAAGAGAAACTGTTATCCTTGATAGCGTTAGCACTCTATAAAAAGTGGAGTCGGAAGAGACCAAAGTACAGTTGCGCTGCATTAACTAAATTTGAAATTTAACTAAATAACTGAATTTAGAAAATTGATAAAGTAAAATCTCCCCAGGATTCTTATTCAGTACCCGATAAATGCCGTAGATGTGTTCACTTGGATATATCAGCTCTCGTACCTCCGATTTTTTAAAAAGTGCTTTTACTGTTATGAAAAGTGGACAGAAGTCGTATCTATCAAGAATCAATCCGCAGAGATTGCAGCTGAAACATTTTTAAGAACCTGGCTTTCACGATTCGGTGTTCTTACGATTATCACCTCGGACCAGGGTATAATCCTTCTTGTGAATTTTCCAAACTGTTGGGGCACTTATAAAAAGCTCGCAATTGAGTACAACCCAAGATAGAGCGGTTGCACAGCCAGCAACACCTTCTAGATATACAATGCCCGAGAACAGAGATTTTTACGTCATCACTAGGTCCACTAAAATGATGTCATCATACATTTATTTTCACAAAGTAAAACTATTCAAAGTTTGTGGTGAATTGACTCCCGCATAAAACATTTTAATGATTTAAGATAGAAAATTTAATTTTATGACAAATAGGAAATTTTAACTATCATTAATTTTATAATATGATATAGAAATAGATCATAATAAATTATTTTTTATCAGAAAGGTATTTAAATTTTTATCTTTAACTTAAGATATTTTCTAAAATTTGTATCACGCACCAGAAATTTTAAGTAGCTTTACTTTGTGAAAATAAAAATGTGATGACGTCATCATAGAAGACCTAGGGATGACGTAAAAGCTTCTGTTCTCATGCCTTCTATATCTAGGAGGCGTTGGCTTAAGGCACCATTGATGTCCTATCACCTTCGAGAGGTGATTGTTAAATGAAATTAGTATTTCACGAGAAATGGCCGTCTTTTATAACCTAAGTACTTCGTGCAAATTAATCTTAACTTCATTAGTAACGCATTCCTTCATGGCCAAATCTCTCGACAACAGAATAAATAATTATGGTTATTTTTCATTTTTGTCTGAATTATTTTCAGATTACTACTGTATTACAACATCGACTCGTTCTTGCAGGAATTATAATATTTACAACGATTTATATTTCTTTCCACACCTACAACATCGATAAAGATTACTTTTTAATATGTAAGTTAGTTCTTAGAGCAAAAAATGAATTGAAAAATGGTATCGTTTTTTCCGAAAACATTCATCTATCTTCTGAAGTTACAAAATCTTAAAAGCTCCTGTGATCAAATGAAATCCCGCGCTTGGATTTTGTTTATTTTTCGTTTACTCAGCGCACTGTAAAAATGTTTTCCAGTGAAAAAAAAAATCCATCACATGATAATTTGTTTGTTTTACAGAATCTAGTATTTATTTTACTGGAGAAAACAATAAGATTCTGAACTGAAAGTTACTGCAGAAATTTAATTAGCTCCCTTGGGTTAGAATTTTTTCATTTTCTTCGCTTCAACTTGTTGTGGAGTTAAAATAGAAACTTTGCATTATTAGGGCTTGATGTCGAGTCAGAATAGAAACTTTGTATTATTAGGGCAGTTTTTTTTAACTCCATTATTTTGTGTACTGATTTCGTAGTCACAAACTGATTTGCAATCCAAAACAAATAAAATTGAATCGTATCGCATACTCAAAACCATCGTTTGAACGAATGTCGCTTCCTCCATTTGTAACATAGCATTGAGATGACGGTTTCTCGTAAGTAGCATATTATCGCTAGTTTTGAATACATCGTGTTAAAGCAAGCATTGTCAGACTGACTGATGCAATATTCTTGTAGGAGTGACCTGGGCAGCAGGGCTTTACTCCAGTATGAGTAGATCTTCCTAATGTATTTTTAATCATGCCTCGAGTTCATAAACAATTCGGGTTGGCCAATTGTGTTTCCAAAAAAAGCGGCATTAGCGAGCCAAGGTCAACAACTGCACGGTTTTGGTAACCTCAAAAAAAAAAGTTCAAGTGCCAAATTTGGCCACCAGGTTTAAAAATAAAAATACTTTATATTAACGTGGAAATACAAATTAATATTCATTCTGATCTCGGAATGAAGCCAAGAAGGAAAATTATTAAAACAAATTTTGACACTCTATTGAATACCACGTCCGTGGCGATGTAGAAGCAAGCTAGGTTGCTTCTTTTTTCCTTTCCCCCTCCCCCCTCCTCTTTCTTCCAAGTTTTCCCCCTTTCTTTCACCCGTTATCTAAAATTGATAATTTCTATGAGGTGACAATTTTGACTTCCACTAACGATGTACCAAAGCCAAGAGGCTTCGACTTATGCGCTCCAAAACGTGCTGTTCTATGTTCTAACCGATTTTAACTCCAAAATATTACAACTTTCCTAAGTGTTGGAAAACTGCTGTCATCTTGGCTATCTGAAAATCAGATACGCTTACACTTCCAGAAAATTAGAGGTTTATTAGCCTTTTGAGCTGCTTGAGTGAGATCACTGGAAGATTCGCACTAAATCAACTAAATGATCATCTGCAATTGCACTACATTATTATTCCTGAACGATTTGGTTTTCAACCTAAAGATGTGACTGCTTACGAACTACCCAGAGTGTTTGAGTTTTTGGCTGCAGACTAAACAGTAAATATTCTACTGGAGCAATCTTCTTGGATGTCGCTGAGGCATTTGATAAAGTCTGGACAAATGGTCTACTTTACAAACTAATTCAACTTGAAATGCCTGATACGCTTATCCACATGCTTCATTTCTATCTCAGGGTGGAATTCTCCGCCGGTGGTTCACGAAATCGTCGGTTGTTAGCTACCAACTGGGCAGAACCAGTTGTTTGGTTACCGACTGCGATAACAACTCCGGAGGGAAACGGGAGGTCTTTTAGCCAATCACATGAACCCCTTGACGCTCCTCCTTAAACTCCACCTCAAGGCGGGGCAAAGTTAACGACTGCAAAAAATTAACGACGAGCGGAGAATCCAGCTGTCAGTGAACGTTAGTTTACCGTCCGCAAAAACAACTGTCGATCACGTTACACTTCCATTAAACAGATGTCCAACAAGTGTCACTCCTTGGGCCTACCCGTTTAAATATATAAACGATATTCCCCGAAGTGACCAAACCACACCACACTTGTTATCTATACCGACAATACCGACATGCTCTCACCTCCCGATATTATGATTAAACAACTGCACCGCCACATAGATATCTTATAAAATTGGTTTCAGGAATGGAAAAGTAAAATTAATCCTTCTCAATGTAATGCGATTCACTTCACAACAGTATAACAGTACTACAGTAAGCTGTAAGCTGTTTAGAAACCTAAACATATCTAGCAATAGAGTTAACTGGAGCAGGATCTGCAAATGATTGGTTGTCGTGATTGATTCCCATCTAACATGGAAGGCACACATGCTGCAAGCCCGAAACAAAATGATTGAGGCCACCAGAAACCAAGAGAAGTTGCATTTTTAAAATATGCTTTGGATGCAAGTGACCTAGGCATAAATACTTTTTTGTGTGATAAGGTGCTTAGTACGTTCTAGAAATTTTTAAAATTCTTCATATTGAATTATGTGATTTTCTGTAAAATACAATACAGTATAATGTTCCATTGAACAAGTGTCCAGCAAGTGTCACTCCTTGGGCCTACCCTTTTTAATAAATAAACGGTACTCCCCGAAGTGATCACACCACACTTGTTATCTATGCCGACAATACCGACATGCTCTCACCTCCCGATATTATGATTAAACAACTGCACCTCCACATAGATAGGGAGTACGATAGGGATACGATAAGGAATACAATACCATGTTGATATTTTATTGAAATTAAAAAAAAATCAAGTAAATTTAAAAAGAAATAAAAATAATAATAATAACAACGTTTCAAGCCGTTTTTTTCTTTCTTTTCTTTTTCTATACATATATGTTCCTTTTTTGTAAAACACCAACAGTGTCACTTCTAAACACCTTTAAAAATTATGGAAAAAAGAAATCAATCAATCAAATAGGATCTTTAAAAAATTTTAATTGTTGCTACACGATAATTCATACGTTTAAACTGGGTAAACTTTTCAATTCCTGTTCAGATTTAATCTTTTGTTTGATATTTTTTTCCTTAACAGTGATGATGAAGCTATAAATTATTTATCAATCTCAAATTCAAAGTTGAAAAATATTTTATGTTTCATCACTGTTTTACGATTTGCATAAAATGTTTCGTAGTTCTTAAAAGAATCACGAAATAATTCAATTAAAACTCTTTAAATAATAAAAATTGAAATCAGAGCCTGATTATGAATAACGGGCGCCCCGGGCATTGATAAATTTGGGGCGCCCATCTATGAATTCGTTTTATTTTTCATAAAATTTTGATATAAAAAATATATTTCAGAACAATATTTGAAATTGGAGGCCCTTTCGAGCCGGGGCCCTGGGCAAAGTCCCGATTTGCCCATGCGATAGGCCCTGATTGAAATCATAAAGTCATGTTTTTATCCGTTACCGAACGCTTCTTTTGTTTTCGAGATATATTTAGTTAGAATAAGACATTTGCATATGATTAAAATGCAATCACGCCGCCCACCTGCTCCGTGAAACTGATCTTGTGAAATTTTAACAGCAAGCTTTGCAAGATCACTACTGCAGGTGATTCCTCCCACGATATTGATTTTATCGAAATGTATTACGTGCCCAGACACGTAAATATTTACGAGCTGCATTCTAAACATCGAATCTTTATACGTGGAAAGAGAAAAGATGCGGCATGGGAGGGGAAAGAAGCAAAATTTAAAATTACCCTGATACTACGTGAAGTAATCACTGTAATAATAGTGCTGCAGGAAAACTCTTGCTTAGTTCTCGGGTTCGTCGTTTAAAAGTCTAGTAGGAGTAGAAAGTTCTAGTAAAGAGTCCCCTTGTCAGGATGGAACACGAATTTTATTGCTTCTAGAACTTCGGCGAATAATCAGCTGTACAAAATTTACAGGCATTAACGGCCAGAAACTTTTACTTATAACAGTCCACTTAGTACAAAAGCTTTCACAGATGCTGTATTTCACACACACAAAAATTAGTCCACAGGCTAAAATTCAGTGGAAATTCACGAGGGTAAACAAAAAAAAAGTCCCGAAGATTCAAGATTCAGCAGCGAAGAATTCACACACAGTATTCAAAAACATGCTTCTCAAAATAAGCAAAATATTGCTCCTATAAGCATCAATACAGAGCCTTATGCTCTCACTGACGGTAGTCGATAGCAAACTAACTCGAATTCGGCTGCCCTGCCTGTCTCATATAGGTTGGCCGAATTCTCTGCAGATTTCTCTAGACTCCAGAAAAATCCTGATCAAACGCGAATTTCGATTATGTATTAGAAATACAGTTGAAACGCGAGGCTATTGCGTAATATTAGGGCTGAGAAACGAACTTACAGGCCCAATCAGCAAAATCGTGCCAAATGTCCGAAATTTCGCCAAGCTTCGCAACTTTTAGGTGAAATAATAGGTATTAGGTTGTGCTCAAAAATGTGTTGTTATATGGGCCCAGAGGCACGTCCAATGGGGGAGATCAATAGAGGGATCGGAACTCCCCTTTTAATCTAAAAACCTGATTTCGTACGTAGAACATTTTGTGCATTCTAAATTCTAACTTATCCTACTATATAGGTACACTCATCCCTGACTCACTGACTCTGTCACAATTCCGGTTCAACCACTCCAAAGCAAAACTTTCACCGTCAATAATCGAAAAAGATTAATAAGTTATTGTATAAAAGCGTAATAAAATTCACACCGTTGGTACGATCGGCTTGAAAATTTTCATAATTATAAAGAAATATGATATATATATATATATATATATATATATATATATAGAGAGAGAGAGAGAGAGAGAGAGAGAAATCTACTCTACTTGTAAAATTTGAAAATACACCCGTTCCATAATTTTAAACGATTTTCCGCTACTAAATAGCTCCATTTTATTACCGAGAGTAAAAAAAAAAAAAAAAGAAAAAAAGCTTATCATTTGTGCAACAAAATTAGGTGTCGCAAGTGGTATATTGACACCATATTGAAGTCACGGTTACCAGACTTTGCAGGGAAAATTACGATTCCAGTTCGCTTAAAATGGTATTTCTAGATAACCTAGTTTAAACTTTTTTTTTAACAAATAAAATGATTTTCTCTGCACGAAGCATTAATATAGGAGAGGATGTTCAAATCAAACGAAGTCTCTCGAATGCGAAAAGTTTCCGCAGTATATGCAGTCCTGATTTCGGTATATAATGAATTCCGACCAAGGAACGAACTTTACCTCTGCAGTTTTTAAAGGACTATGCCAATTTTTCGGAATCGACAGCACCCAGACTATGCTACACCCACAATCCGACGGCATGGTGGAGAGGTTTAACCGCACTATTTTGAACAACCTCTCGCTCCTGGTGTCTAGGAATCAAGAGGACTGGGACAAGAAACTCCTCCTCTTCCTGCTGGCCTATAGGAGTGCCGTCCACGAAACTACCGGCTTCACACCTTCCCAGATGCTATTCGGAAGGGATCTTCGTCTTCCCGCCGATCTCGTGTATGGTCGCCCTCCAGATACGCCTTCATCGCCAGAGGAGTACATAGAAAATCTTCGGGCACGGTTTGAAGACGTGCATCATTTTCCTCGAGAGCGGATCTACCTGAACACGGAGAAGATGAAAACTCGCTACAACACAAAGGCTACGGGACACAAGTTCAACGTAGGTAGCAAAATTTGGCTATGGAATCCTACTTGACGGCAAGGCCTGTCTCCAAAGCTGTAATCGTCGTGGGAAGATCCGTACAGTCCTAAATAGACGATGTCGTCGTACGGATTCGTAAGTCACCTAATTTGGAACCAACAGTTGTTCATTACGATCGGCTAGCCGTTCACCGCGGTTGTAGTTAATTAAATGAATATTAGACCATGGTCATTATGGCGTAATCCGTCCTTCCTCTCATCTCTCATTTCTTTCCTGTCTCTCTCTGCTCTTTCTCTGTTTTCAACTCTCTTTTACTCAGTACTTACGCCATGTTTAGTGTACATATTTGTAATACATTGATTTTATAGTGTTTATTGATTACTTGTTTAAATTATGTTGTTAAGATCTTATGTTGTTAAAGGTTATGTACTGTCGATATCTGTGTGACCTCCAAACTGGGGATTGTACTGCCCGGGACGTGCAGTCCTTGGGAAAGAGGCAATGTTACGAATTTTGGGTCTCTTCTGTCTCCTGGCTGTTAAAAATATTTAAAATTCGTATTCTACGCGTCAAATTGCTAAATTTTGCATTTTGTTGCATCAAAATCGGTCAATTTCGCCAAAAAGTCGCCAAGCTTGGTGACATTTAGGACATTTGCTGCGATTTTTCCAATGGGGCCTTTAAAGTTTCTTTTACTGCAATAACATCACATAATAGCCTAATATTACTCTATTTCTCTTCTATGAAGTAATCAAAAGTCCCGCTTTATGTGGAATCTTTGTGAAATACATTCTTCGAGAAGCTTCTTTTAACTTTGGCGACACCTACAAATAGGAGGCAGATATAGGCAGAGAGACCGAAGAGTCAGTTTCTCATTGAGCATTCATTGAGTGTATTCGCTGTATTATTCTGTGAATTTTGCTATAAAGGCGGTATTTTCGCTTGCCTTTTTGAAGCTTTGTTTTTGAGTGCTGTGTGTAAATTCTTCATTTCTGAGTCTTGAGGGACTGTTTATGATTTCCCTCGCAAGTTTCCACTGAATTTTTGCCCGTGGAAGTGTTTTATTTTGTGCGAGAAATACAGCATTTGTGAAAGTTTCTGCACTAAGAGCACTGTTACCAGCTGTTACCACTGTTAGCTACCACTAAGAGCACTGTTACCACTGTTACCACTGTTAAGCACGTTACCAGCTAATTGTGCTTGCGAATTTTGTACAGCTGATTGTTCGACAAAGTTCTAGAAGCAATTAAGTTCGCGTTCCACCCTGACTAGTGGGCTCTTTACACTTTCTACAGCAACTAAACTTCAGAACGACGAATCCAGGAATTAGCAGAGCATGAGTGTCCATACGGGGGGCACTTGCCCCCCTTATGGCAAAACGAGAACTAAATTTTTTAAAAGTTTGAAATCTGCCCCTTACTAGAAACATTTTTGGGAGTTTGCCCCACCCTCCCCTACAAGAATTCCTATGGGCGTCCATGTAGCAGAGTATTCTGCGACGATACTTAGGTATTTTATTTATTTCATCAAATGCAATTGCATCAATTATTGTTTTTTGTTGACCAGCCATTTGCTACTACTTAGTTTTTAATAAATTTGAAATATTTTTGCTGACAGGCAGACAAAGTCTGACGTAATCTTAATTGCAAAGTTTTAATTCAAATTTATTAAAAAATATAGGAGATAAAATAATAGAAGGATAAGAAAACAACTGAAAATGCACAGCCATCTTGAGGGCACTGCCCCCTACCTAGTCAAATCGTCTGGCTGCGGAACTATTTCGAATAATCTAAATAATAAACTACACAATTGAAAATATGAAAAGTTAAAAAAATCACTTCACCAGTGTGAAAAAAATTTCCTCTTTCCCTCATAAATGCACTAATTGATTAAAAAAACCGTTTATCTTCTAAAAGTTCTTCAAAAATCAATTTGCGAGAAGCACTGATTTTTGCTTAACGGTCAGCATAATACTTAGTTTTTCAATCGATTGATATCGGTACTGCACATTAGCTGGCTAAAGTCACGTGTGTTGGAGAGGCGCGAGTTCAAAGAATATTGGAAATCTGAGCAGATGGAACATAAATTTCTTTATTTTTTTTTTACGTTTTCGAAAGGGATATTTAAAATTCGATATGCAGAATTCAATTATTCCGCCCTGTGATTCTCGAACGCTCATTCGAATACCTTCTTGGTATTGGATTATCGATTGCAGTTTAAGAGGATATATTCAGACATTTTGAAATAGGACTGTTTGTCAGACTTTTGGGATAATTTTAAATTGTTTAAACGTTTTTTACAGAAAATCATTTTCTAAATCATTAATCGCGCTTTGAAAGAGAATTTTGCTTACTTCAGGGCTGATTTGTTGTTTTAAATTATGCTTATTAAAATCCGTGGTGGTAACTTAAAGCCGACTTTGACGGAATCTTGAATTCCGCCAATATAGTTATCCTGTTAGTAGGTAGTATCCTAGTAGGAATAGCACCCAGCAGGGGCGTAGCCAAGGGGGGTTAGGGGGGTCATAACCCCCCCATGAGGAATTTTTTGCCATACAAAATGTATATTCATCACTCCCTTATCACACACCACATGTATGCATATATGTGAGTTGCAGTAGTTGTAACCCCCCACCATGAAAAATTTCTGGCTACGCCCCTGGCACCCAGTAGTACCTATAGACCCAAAGAACGGTAATATCCAAAGAATATTTCGTGGATGCCACCAATGGGGGGGCACACGTTTAATTCAAATGAGCGAAATTCGATCAGTCGGAGCGAATATTCGATCCTTTAGGAGCGTTTTTCGATCACTGAGTGGAGCGAAATATTCGTAGCGAACGTTATCAGTATTTTAGTAAACAGGAAGTGGGACATGGATTTCTGGAAAAAAAGAGTACTTGCGTTAATACTGTGGATTTCGATGTAAAAAGGGCGAAGACGACAGTTTTTCCTTTCACTCCGTCTTTGATTGTTATTTTCGCTCTTTTGAATTAAGCGTGCAGGAGTACCCAGAGAACAGGGGCGTAGCCAGAAATTTTTCACGGGGGGGGGGGTTACGACTACTACAACTCATATATATGTATACGTGTGTGTGATAATGTTGTGAAGAATATACATTTTGTATGACAAATTTTTCGTATGCCATCTAAGCTATCATGGGGGGGTTATGACCCCCCTAACCCCCCCCCCCCTTGGCTACACCCCTGCCAGAGAACATTTCGTAGCCGCCGCCAATGGGCGGTAGTAGTACCGAAATGGTTAATAACCAAATCATAAGTTTAAATTAAAAAAATGCTATTTTCTAACATTAAAATTACTGTTTACATAATATTAATACAATTAAAGTGCTTAAATATATTTCGTATGTCATCTAAGCTATGTTTATAAGATGGAGTTGCAGATGCCTCAGTCTCATTACACAGTTGTCGCAGCCTGAGTCAACAGATGTGCATTCAGTTTAAAACTTTAGCAATCGCGTAATGTCATTTTAGGAAGTGCTTTTTGCTTCCGTAGAAGTTTTATCCCCCTGACTGCAGAACACTAATGTGACAAAAGAATACAACATCATTATTGTGTTCGTCATGAATTTTTTATGGAGAGTCATTTTTATCGTTTACGAGCGAAGTAATTTGTATGCATGATAAAAGTCATTTAGATTATTATTATTATTATTTTTTTTTTTACGAAATGGATGGCTGCTGTACACTTATAACTCTGAAAACAGTAATGATAAATCAGGTCGACAGTATTGATTGTAAGATACTTTCCAACACAGCGGGCTTTATACTGCGTAGCGAAAAGTTAACCCTTTAACGCGCAGTGTTCCCTCTCTGGGAACACCAAACTCTGACGTTTTGACTGTTGCCAATCACGAAGAATAGATTTGATTTCTATAAAAATAGTTGCGGGTGACATAGCTCCACGAGAATCCTTTACCTTTTAGCACGTCATTTCCCGTAAAAAAATTTTCACGATTATTTTTAACAGCACTGACATTTGCTGAAAAATGGAAGAATGCGAGAACAGCTGGATAGATGGCCCAATGCTGAAAAAAGGGTAATCGTTGCCATCGCTCGACTTAACTACCAGCTAGATGGCGGACGATCGAAACGTTCATCGCGTGCCACAGATCTAGAGACCCTTTTTTGACGACAGCTGTCTCTGCCGCTGTCGTCAAAAATAACTTGAAAATAACTTGATTAAAATATCTTGAAATTTCAGCGTAGAGGGGAAAATGCGTGGAAAAATAAAATATGTGGGGCGAGTTCGCGGACGGGCGTCCAGTGTATTTAGGAATTTTTTTTTTTTTTTTTTTTTTAACATTTTTTAAGCTTGAAATTAAGCTTGCTATGTCCAGCTTAATGCAAGTTGGGCAAGTGTAAACTTGAACACATGATTCAAGCTTGCATTAAGCTTACACGCTTGAAATTTTCAAGCTTAATTCAAGTTTATTGACTTGATAAATCAAGCTTACTGCAAGTTTGATGCAAGTTTGCTGTCCTGTCTGGGTGTCCTCGAATACATATGGAATATTGATGACGTCACTAAAGTGACAACCGATTACGCAGATTCTACCACTGAATTTGCATTGCATTAAATCCAAGGAAACGGTGTCAAAAACATCACCTGACATTAAATTTAATCGCTTCAAAATTTAACATGCAGCTGGAAAATCAAAGTCGAAAGCTTTCTTAATACATTCGATCTACTGCAGTTATCCAACAACTGGAAAGGACCTTGTTTTAACCTTCTAAACTGATTTTCTCACGTTGGAATACATTACCGGAGACTTGTTTATGTCACTCAAGCGAAATTGTTCCACTATGGACGTGTTCGTCGAAATGCTCTGTAGGTGGTGACGCTCATACACCAATCAGTCTTTTTCTTTTTTATTTATAATATTTTAAGCACACCTCGTATTTTCATATATCATTATAGTATATTATCATTGGTGCTGCCACGAAACGTTCTCTGGGTACTAATGCCTCCCAATGGCGGCATCCACGAAGCGTTCTCTAGATACTACCGTCGACCAATGGCGGCATACATGAAACGTTTTCCGTGTACTACCGCCGCTCCACTAAAATCTGCATCTACGGAAAATTATGTGGGTATGATTTCCATAGCTGCCAATAATTCCAGCTTATAATTAACTACTTTTTGTAAACAGTAATTTTTGTTTTAGAATATAATTTTTGATTTTTCGAATCATGCCGTAAAACCTGATTTGGCGACTTAAGCTTCCGTACAGTTCAGCCACTTTTGTGAGCAACTCCCCCGTACCGCGAATGTATAACCGCAGCCAGCTCCTCCGTAACAAAAGGTTTAAGTACTACACAATTACCTGCAATTATTTGAATAAAAATGTTATTTCCAATAATCGAAATCATGATTTTGTCTTTTCAATACTTCATGAGTGACTGATCGGTATGACTTGTACTAATGTTTCATGTCATATGAAATAACTAGAACATTCTACATGTTTTAACCCATGAGATACTCCTTTCCGGCAAATAGGAATTTGCACTAATGTAATCAGTTTCTAATGCAATTTTGACCTCGTGACACTAAGATGACGTCGATATTACTTGCGATTTTAAAATGGTGAATTTGATCTGGGAATAAATCCAGATGGGGAAGTTCTGTCAGTGAAATAAAGGATAATACAATGCGCGTATATTGTCCGACGTCATGCCACGTTACAACTTAATGCAGATTAAACTGCGAAAACCATGAATCAATATTAATCCATGGAGCAAACTATGGAAATTTTACATTATTCGATTAGTTGCTAAATATAATGACGTCAACGTTCCAAACACGCATAGAGAATATCATGCTTCCTTGCTTGTAATCACGAGGGTAAAATTATATATCTTCGTGCTAGTAATACAAGCTCGTTATGGGATAACAATTAGAAGAAATTTCAAAATCCAGTTCCATTCAGTTAAAAATTTCCCTTCTTTCAATTAGCGAAGCAACCGAAATTCGTATTCTTACAACTAAATTTCAGAAAGGCGTCGAGTACACAGCAAGTCACAGTAAATGTCTGACAAAGAAGAGATTTCTGAACCAGAAATATCTGAAGAAAAAACGCCTGAAAAAGAAAAGATTTCTGAACTAGAAATATCTGAAGAAAAAACGCCCGAAAAACAAGCCATGTCCCAAAATCCCAAGGAACCCAATATCTCTAAAGGCAAAAACGACAGTTGGAAACTCCACGACATCTACGACGAAGGTTTCTGCTGGAACAGAATACTCACCCGGTCCCAGGTGAGGCTCCCTTCAGGCTCAAGAACACGCCATCTGATCTCGAACTGTTCCTAAATGAAGACGCGCATCATCCTGAAGGAAAACCCCATCTGATGGTCACTATGAAAGGGGAGTATGGAGCTTTACCACGAACTATCATCACCAGACACTACATGAAAAACATAGGTGTTTCTGAAGAACTTTGCTCCGCTGTCAATGAATATAAAAGAAGCAAATCTGTTTTCATTTTTGGGACTTTGAAAAGAGTTCTGGATGAGCTGTTCTGGATATTATTTTATCGTTGTTTATATATAAAAAAAAGGTTGATTCCTACTTTAGCACCCCCACTCTCGCCAAAGTAAAAAATCGCCGCGTTTTGGCGAGCCTTCCTGTCAATAGTCCGTGATCGCGCATGCGCACAAGTTTCAACGCTTCTCAGAGAAACTGGATGAAATGGATGTGAAGAATTCAGCATTAAACGCACCAAATACGGAATTGAAGACAATTATTAAAAATACATTAGTTGGCAACTAAAATAAATGTAATGATGTACTTACATGTTCCAAATGACTTCATTTGACAAGAATTTATGAGCAGATTCTTTACATTTATAAGTATTTCCTTTATTAAAAGCGGATTCGTGAATTTTTACTTTATTTTAACCAATGAAGTAGGTTGAATTGCAACAATTTTAGGAAATGGAATCAGAATGTTAAAATAATTAACAAAAGAACTAATTCTGCAATGATTTTTTAAAAAAAATTGGCAAAGAAATAAAAAGAAAGAAAAAACGAACAAAGAGAAGAAAAAAACTTTAAAGAACAAAAATACGTCTTTAAAATATAAAATATTAACATTTAAAACTGTCCTAGCAACTTATTTTCAGATGCCAGAAATTTTTGCGTACGTGTTATTAAATTATATCATTAATGCATAAATAAAAATACATATGTATACTTAATCAGACTTTAATATTTAAAGATACCCTAGCAACCAAATTTCCCTTATCAGATTTATTTGTGCTTGACAATGCTAATATTAATGAGTTGAAATCGTCTGCTCCTATTAATACGTACCGATATGAAAATACAACAGAATTTAGTATCCAGTGTTTACGAAATTATACTTTACTGGGTAAAAGCCAACAGAACTTTTCGAAACAAAGTTCGAGAATGCGTAAAAGGATACTAAACCTTATTGTTGCCTACTTAATACTACATATTATGAGCATTTCGTAGGCAACGGCCTTATCAAAGATCAAAACTTATAACTGATCACGTGCAAAATCAACTGGAATACCGATTGATTACTGAGAGAAATTTGCGAATAAACCCTTTGCCGTATGGCTGCAATATAAATACAAAAAATGGTAATGGCAACTGTATATCAATATTTATCGTCGCGTTGGCGAGAGTGGGGGTCCTAAAGTAGGAATCAACCAAAAAAAAGTTAAGGTCATTCAAAATGTACGAGCTATTCTAATCTTCTAACAATTAAGGCAAATAAAATATAGTGCTTTATAACAGGCTTTATGTGGGGATAATACCGTAAGCGGGGGCAGGTTTAGTTGGCCACTTTTTTTGTTGCCAACGTCTAATTTTAAGGTTGCCATTAAAACAGTTCTCCATATATTCTAAGCACAATACTTGCAGATTGGCGTATTTAGCAACGCGAAAAAGCTTTGGCGACATCTGGCTTGGCGACCTGCCCCCGCTTACGGTATTATCCCCCTTTTTGTTACTATGAACAGCCGTACAGGGATCATTAACGTTGTCTTACTGTATAACATGAGTATTTATTCCTCAATTTAATTCCTACTTTACGACCCCACTCAGCCAAGTTGTGATAAATGCATTCTTGTGATCTTGTAACGGTAACCTCTTCAACTTTCTGTGAATATATGGCAACCTTTGTCTTAACCACCATTTTGATCACCGGTGTAATGATTGAAAAGATATGTAGCTAAAAAATAAATGATTGATTTCAAATGGTTACTCTTGCGAGTACAAGGTATGCCAGCGCCTTCTAGAAAGAAGATTCTAAAAGCTAAAAGAAACTTAGGTACTTACGTATTATTCCGGCGGTCATTCCCGCCAAACTATTTTTTCGACAAATGAGCTGGCAAACTGTTGCCAATCGTATTCCAAATCATCAATAGTTTCATGTGTCCGGCATTTATCTTGGCGACTACAGCTTTTAAATAGCAAATCACTTGCACATTCTTGTTGTGTTGTTTTCTGCTTTCTTCCTATGATCAAAACCCAAATGCTCATGTACTTCAAAACACCCTCAAAGAAATTTAATTAATAATATTTTACGCCTGACTCATTCTTCGAAATATATGGGTTTTTGTCACAGTTTCCTAATTTTGATGGTGACATAATTAAATATATACGGAGTTGTTTGGCAACACATACTTTAACACTCGTATTAAAGTACGTGTAGCTACAAAAACGGTCGTCTTCCAAAGGGTAATCCATTCCGTTAAAACGGCGAGTAGAGCTCGTCATTGGCATTTCATACCACACAGTGCAATGGCGAGCTAACCGTGACCTTCGAGAGGAAATCCTACTGGGTTATGCAATAGGGTGGAGTGAAAATGGCAAAAATTTTTTTTTTCCATTTTAATATTTCCTGACTCAACAAATGGTGCTGTTTGGCAAAAAAAGTCACAGAAAAAAATTCTAAGTCCATTCACTCACTGTCTTCAGGTTCCACACTGGGCTCAAAGAAAGGAATGTTAACGTAAAAAGTAAAAAAAATCAAGTTTTTTAAAATTAATTTTAATGTTTACAATAACTTTATTTTCTGACTCAAAAACAGTTCTAAATACTAAAAAGAAACAGCACGGCAATGTTTTATTGCCGTTAACAAACAAACAAAAAAAAAAAAAAAAAAAAAAAGAAAAAAAAAAAAAAAAGAGAGAGAGAGAGAGGGAGAGAGAGAAAGAGAAAGAAAAGAAAGAAAGAAAGAAATAGTCACTAACTTGCAACCGAGCGTCATAAGTTTTGGGGTATATTTTGAATACATAGCTATTAAATATTTACATATTACTTCATTTTTAAAGACATTTAATATCCAGAAAGCACACTAATACAGAAAAGGAAATGATACCAAATTTACTTTCGAGTATAATTGACTAATAAAACACTTTACTTTAATCAGTCTTCAATTTTGGAGTCCACATGCCGGGCAAAATAATGAACTTTGGTAGTTCCTTTCGTGATTTGATTCCACAACGAATGTATCCATCTCTGGCTTTTGCTCCACATGTTACCAATGATGCTTGCGTTAGTAGTCTTACATGCCTTTCTACTGCTTGACAATGGCAAGGGAGCTTCTCTTGTTCTGTTTTCTCTTTTTTGTGTGTGTGTTTGTATTCGTGTGTTCCTTTTATTATTATTATTTTATTTATTTATTCCTTTTTTATTTCTGTATTTTTGTGCTTCTTTCCTTTCCCATATTTTATTTATAATTTTTTCTCCCCTCTCCGTGGTTTTGTTCGTCTTTTCTTTGCCCCTTGTGGCAACATCTTGCTTGTTTATCTCTTTTCAGTTCCCTGTGTTGCTTGCGAATAAGGCTTGGACTGATGAAGGCTAAAACAATTTTTGGCTAAAACGTGCGTATTCTCTTACTTATAACATCTTATGTGTGTTTTTTACAAAGTTTTTTAATTACTTTATTGTTTAACACCAGTATTTTGAGTGTTTTTTCCGTTTCTGATCTTGCTACGTCTTCGCCACTGAGGTTCATAGTAGCTGGTGGTTCTAAAGGATTGTCCCAGTGAATCATCTGAAAATACTCCTCTGCTTCGAAATTTATATTTAGAAGATCAAATTGGCGTATTTTTTCCTTCCAGTCAGTTTTTCTTGCTTTCAATATTCTTTTTTGGTCAAGTTCTCGAATATGTGATCATTCATCAAACAGCATTGCCAACAGAATATTTTCAGAATGAGCAAAATAAGAGTTCCTCCGAATAACTTCATGAATGATTGACTTAAAATCTTCTGGGAAGAATGAACTTCTTTTCATCATTCCGTGCTCCATGAGTAGCTCCTGGGATTTTCTTTATTTCAAACCAAGATGGAACGTAAACTTTCATCACATAGTCTACTAGGAGTTTAAGGCATTCTGTTGGTACGGCAGTCGACACGCACAGGCGCAGTATTCTGCTCGCTGTAGTGAGTCAGCTTGAATGAGACATCCTTCCTGGACTTCTGTTTCCCAAATCTGGATGGCACTGTCCCGAGCATACTGCCCTAGAAATATCGAAGAGGTACTTTTGGTCTGTACTGAGGTCTTTTTTATCAATTTCAGGCAGAGCAACAAGAATAGACACAAAATTTGTCACAGCAAACGTTTCATACGTTTCCAGAGATTTTCCTATTGCTCCAGAAAACTGGTGTGCCCCAGATGTCTTTCCGTCAATCTTATGGTAAAGGTGACGAAGAGGTAGTTCATTAGTATACAATAAGCATACAAACCAGCGCAAATTATGGCCAACAAAGATTTCAAGCTGTCTAACTACGCCATTTTTCTTCCCATGTTGACTTTCGGTGCATCCACTCAATGGCAACAAGATCCTAAAGTGTAATATCTTTCTGTGTAACAAAGTTGATGATGCTGCAGGTAATATCAGTACTAGAGCCTGAATGCGGAGTCACATGTCCTATGTGAACAGAACCAGGTTCTGACAACATAACAGTATGCTCTTCCACAGATACAGTAGTATATAAAGAGCTTCACTTCTTACATAATAGTTGTGTCCTTTCTTCCATCGAAGTATATGGTGTACAAAGTATGTGCTACTTGTATAGAATTGTGATCGTATCTTTCATTATAATTTTTAATAAGAGGAATTACTTCTTGGTGACTTACCACAGGCAAGGAGGCTTTCTTCCAAATTCTTTTGACGTCCAAAGAAATAATGTCGATGATCTCTTTTACTAACTTTTTGTACCCCTGCTTCCACAGTATATCATTTTTTGTGATTAAGAAATGCTTCATTAAATCAGAATACGTTGGCGGTAACACTGTCTCTTTTAATTGTACTGGAATTACGAAAACACTACAAAACGTTTCACTTCTAGTTGTGGTCATATTTAAATTCAAAACTCCGTATTATTTTGTCAAATATAAATCAAAATTGATGAAACGTATTTCGTCAAATATAAATCAAAATTAATGAAACGTATTTCGTCAATGTTACAAATTAGAAACAAGTGATTGAAACAAAGGCAATCGCAAAAACGAATCATTCCACACAATAAAAGTGAGTTATTAGGTTATGATATAATAGTTAGATTAGAACACGCGCTGCCATCTAGTAGATTTTAGAGTATAACTTGCTTTTTTTATGTACAAAAAGCCATGTCTGGATCTGATATCTGGCAGTAACGTTTCAATAAAACAATTTATTAATGAGAAAGTAATTCATTCATATTATTTTATAAATTAATGAATTATTTAGTAAAATATTAAATTGAAAAAATATTTTTTACATAAAAATCATTAAAACCTTGAAAAAAGCCAATATAAACATTCACTTGAGGTGTGGAACCTCAAGATGTCAACATTTTAAGCTGAAATTTGGAGACAATTGGTTTCAGCTAGTTTTGCACCATGTAATGACTCAGGCAATGTGAATTTCGAAAAAAAAATTTTTCGATCCACCCTATTATGCAAGTCATGCTATGCAGGCGAGTTGAGGTGGCGAAATGAAAATTTGCATAGGAAATACAAGAATCTGGTTGATCATCACCATTTTATCAAGTTTATGGATTCAATTTATTGTAAGAACTACAGTAAAAAGTTAGTTTTTTAAAGCTAAAAACTGTCTATAAATTATAATTGCACCTTCATTTTTTTAAATATAATTTTAACTGTTGTAGCACCAAAGAAAAGTTTAAGCAATAATGAAAATGATAATCTGGGCATGAGCAGCCAGAACCATAAATTTTTTATACACATTTTGATATTCCTAAGGTGACCATACGTCCCGTTTTGAACGGTACAGTCCCGTTTTTTGGTGGCTTGTCCCGTTGTCCCCAAGCACAGCTTCGAGACACCGTAATGTCCCGTTTTCAGAAAATGTCCCCTGCAATGTCCCGTTTTTAGAAAGAGAGCAATCCTCAGTAACGATTTCAATAAAGGCTGCTAAAAATCTAAAATCATCCAACAGTGTCTGTAAAAGAAAAACCTAACCTCCACCCTCCCCTCTCGCGACGCAAAGAAAACGATGGGGGGTTATACAGTTTTTGTGTATGTTCTTTTAATGTTCTTTTGTTGTCAAGTATTTCAATTTATTTCTTTTTTTAAAGTCATGTTCCTCTTTTGCTTTTTCAGCCCCCCCCCCTTCCGATCTCCACTTTATTTTCCCTTTTCACTCTGGTATTCTAAGAATATTTTTCCTTCCGAATAACTATTTCCTTTTTTTCTTATGTTTACATTTCTCATTCTCACTTTCCTACCTCCCTGCCTTGTGTCGGATTGTGTTTTTGAAGTCGAAGTAGGTCCTACCCCTTGTACCACCCAAAACCTACGTCTTGCACTATTTTTTATAGTATATGGGTGTTTTAGCAAAAGTTTTTTTTATTATTTTATTTTGAATTTAACATTAACATAAGCTTTCTTGAGCGTTTTCTTAACAACTAAAAGATACCCAGACCTGAAATTCAGTCTCCCTACACTATTACCTTAAAAATAGTAGATATCCCGTTTTGAGGAAGAAAATAAACACACTATTGCCAAAAAAGTAGTAGATGTCCCGTTTTGAAGGAAAAAATAAATGGTCACGTTAGATATTCCGCCTAAGGTCGTCGCGGTTCTTCGCTGTGCTTGTCTGTCATTAATAACAGCTATGCTAGCCAGGCTGTGTTCTCTTTTGCTAATCTGTAGTACTCATTATCCTTTCGGGCAAATTTGCAATTCACGATAACAAAAACATTGGAATCTGCATGCTGGCTATCAGACGTTTTTACCAAGGAGCTCCGAAGAACACCAACTTCAGTCACTCAGCCTCTTGATCATGCCTCACTGAGGGCTCTGTAATGAAGTTATTTGGTTAGGGCTGTTTTAAATTATTAAGTTGTGCGTTGTGAGATAATGCAGAAACCAGGTTCGAATGCACTTAGTTGCAATAAAATAAAAAGGCGTTAAATACTGAAAAACTATTTTATTAAACATATACTATTGAAACATTATTATAACGGGCGGTGGTGGCTCAGCGAAAATAAAATGACGTCCTATATAGACAGTGCAATTAAGATGGAATGGCTTAAAAATTACGCCAGCACAGAATTACACATTGGCGAGAACAAACACTTGGCTGAGATTAATAACGCCAATTCCAGAGTAACCCTAAAAGTTAATCCAATAAAATTAAAATGATGTAATCGCGAGCAAATAATTTTAAAGACGTCGGAAGGGCAACAAATAATAAAAACGCCAACACCAAGCCAAAT